>JAQLOM010182058.1:0-10543 GCA_030068315.1 Chrysichthys thysi | reverse complement strand
ATCAAACCCTGAATGTGTTGTACACTTCTGTTACTCATAGAGTTCAAACTGAAACCAATCCATTACAGCCAAGATGGCAAAAGACAAAATGAAAAGAAACAAAATTTTCCATTTAAGTTAGAGGACTAGGCTGCTATGCTGGGGGCAGACCCAGTCTCTCTCCGCCTTTCTTTTCATAACTGTTAAATATTTTTAAATTTTTCTTAATGGTTTGTTTACTGCACTTCTTCTCTCCTGCCCTGTGTGTGTGTTTGTGTGTGTGTGTGTGTGTGTGTGTGTGTGTGTGCGCGCGTGTGTGTGCACGCGCATGCTCGTAGTACGGCGAAAAAAGCGTATTCCCTGGGGTCACATGCGCCCCCGCCAGCATCACCCCGGAGCGCGCCCCACTGTTTGAGAAGCACTGCTCCTCACGCATGTAAATCGCATGAGGATAGCGTTCTTCTACGTTGTTTCTGAAAACATTAGGAAGAGAGCAATTAGCCAGCAGTGTACGCACAGCAACACTAGTGGTGTGGAGGGGAATTACCTGAACTCAGACGAGCCGTTTGAGCCCGAAAATAAATAGGCGACTAGTCGACCAATAAAATTGTCGTTGACGAATTTTCATAATCGACTACGTCGACTAATTGCGGCAGCACTAGGCTCACACTCCTTCAAAGACGTTCATGCCCTTGAGAAGGCTTTCCTTGTAAGTGTTTAATAATGTGTGTGAATTGTGCAGCAAGAAATAATTTGTTTAATTGCCAGATAGATAACACTGTAGCATGCTGCAAAGTCATATCTAAATGGCACTAGGATATGCTCACTGATATGTGAAATGCCTTGTATAAGGTCATGACTCATGCGCTGTATGCAAGATAAGCATGTAAATTATTCAAGACATTTTTATTTTATTTTTATTTTCTGTTTATTTGTAGTTTTATGAGGATCAAAAGGAATTCTCTGAATTGAAGAGTGAAGTAAAAGCCTGAAATCTACTTCCGCCTCAGATGTTCATTGAATAGCCTAGCATTAGCTGTCTGTCTAGTTGGGCAAAGGGGTGCTTGATGAGAACAGAACATCCTTCATGAGTGTCACATGACACTACATTAATTACATCATTTAGCATATAAAACTTTCTGTCACGTTAGCACTAGCGAATCAGATGTAAAGCCGCGATGAGCGATACCACCGCCAAGCGAGAAAAAATGCAGCAGTACCTGAGTAAGGGGTGAGGTGTCCGTACCCCTTGCTGAGCGAGGAGTAGTGGGTAGCGATGAGGAGGCCAGCGGGTGACCGGGAAGGTAATCCACAAGAAGCAATAATCCGGAAGGGGGAAACACGGAGTAGCGAGAGGAAATGCGGAACAAGCAAAACTACGGAAAGAAAAACGAAAAACACTGACAGGGCCAGGGAGACGTAGCGAAAGGCACAGGTGACGAAGAACCAATGGGGAGGAGAATACACTGAAGGATAATATGAGAGGAAATTAGAAGGGGAGCCGATAGCATGAAACACGGGTAGCAAAGTCATGAACCAGCACCGGAGTGCTTGTTTACGTGAGTCTTATAGCCTGTGACCCGGGGGTTAACCAAGGCTTGGGATGTACTTCCGGTGACTCGGGGTGGTGCGACAGCGCCCCTGGCCATGACAGAATCCCCCCTCGAGGGGCCGGCTCCCGACGGCCCAGCCACGTCCCGACGGGAGTCGTAGAAGTCCTGGATCAGGGACGGGTCCAGGATATCGTGGTGCGGGACCCACGAGCATTCTTCCGGACCATAACCTGCCCAGTCCACAAGGAATTCCAGGCCAAGGCCACGTCTCCTGATGTCCAGCAGTTTGTTGACCGTATACACGGGTGCTCCGTCCACCTCCAAGGGAGTCGGAGGGTTGGGTGTATGAGCCTGGAGCGGGGACGAGTAGGCCTTTCGTAGGATGGAGACGTGGAAGATAGGACTACAACGGAGAGAGCGGGGAATGGAGAGTTGGTACGCGGCCGGGTTGACCCTGCGGGCCACCTTGAAGGGACCGATGAATCTCTCGCCCAGTTTAGGGTGTACAGAGTGACCCGGGAGTCCCCTTCAGGACACATAGATGAGGTCTCCGGGGTTAAAAATGATGGGTCGGTGGCGTCGGCGGTCAGCCCGCCGTTTGGTGGCCTCGATGGATGGGAGGAGGGTCGAGCAAGCCTCGGCCCAAACCTGCCGTAGGCGGCGGATAGCAGCATTGGCAGTGGGTATGGGTCCTGGGGGAGAATCGTCGGGGAACCAGGAGGGGGTCCGGCCGGTGGTGATCTCAAACGGGGAGAACCCCGTGGCAGAGCTCTGGAGTTGGTTATAAGACAGCTCTGCCAGGAACAGATGGTTAGCCCATGTCGTAGGACGGCGGGAACAGAAGCATCGTAGATATTTCAGAAGTTCCTGGTTGACACGCTCTGTCTGTCCGTTCATTTGCGGATGGTAGCCTGAGGTGAGGCTTACGCTGACCCCTAGTTGCTTCCAGAACTCTCTCCAGAAGCGTGCGATAAATTGGGGGCCACGGTCAGTGAGGAGGTCGGTGGGCGGTCCGTGATACCGGGTGATCTCGCGAAGGATTATCTCAGCGGTTTGTGGAGCTGTGGGATAAGCATCTAACCCGATAAAGCGTGCGGTCTTCGAGAAGTGGTCAACCACGACCATTACGATGGTCTTACCGTTGGACTGGGGAAGACCAGAGACAAAGTCCAGGGATACGTGGGACCAAGGGCGTTCTGGGACAGGGAGGGGTTGTAGGAGTCCCTGAGGTTGACGATTCTCCGTTTTCTGGATGGTGCAAATGGGACAGGCACGGACGTATGCAGTTACGTCTTCCTGAATTTGGGGCCACCAGAATTTCCTCTGGATTAATTCCGACGTGCGCCATTGGCCGGGGTGCCCTGCCAGTCATTAGTCGTGACCCCATCTTAACACCTGAGGACGAAAAGTCTTGGGAACGTACGTGACTCGAGGGGGTGTGTCGGCGGGGGCCGGTTCGTTAGCTAGTTCCTGCTGGATCTCCGACATTAGCGTCCATCTGACCTGCCCTACGATACGGTGGGGCTGAAGGATAGTGGCGAGTTCGACTGGAGAGTCTTCCGGGGCATGGAGGCGAGAAAGGGCGTCGGGTTTGAGGTTCTTTGTACCAGGGCGATAGGAGAGGGTGTAATTGAACCTGGTGAAAAACAACACCCACTGGGCCTGTCGTGGGTTGAGACGTCGGGCTTCCCTAAGGTATCCGAGATTTTTGTGATCAGTCCAAATTGTGAATGGGTATTCGGTACTAACTACGGAAAGAAAAACGAAAAACACTGACGGGGCCAGGGAGACGTAGCGAAAAGCACAGGTGACGAAGAACCAACGGGGAGGAGAATACACTGAAGGATAATATGAGAGGTAATTAGAAGGGGAGCCGATAGCATGAAACACGGGTAGCAAAGTCATGAACCAGCACCGGAGTGCTTGTTTACGTGAGTCTTACAGCCTGTGACCCGGGGGTTAACCGAGGCTTGGGATGTACTTCCGGTGACTCGGGGTGGTGTGACAGCGCCCCTGGCCGTGACACTTTCAATTCAGACTAAATTCTGTATGTATGTGATAAATGATCCAGGTATGCATATAGTTTCTTTTGATATGTGATGTAAAGTTAACGTGTTCCTAAATATTAGAAGTATCAGTTTTTTGTGTATTCAAGACAATGGTGTAAGCTAGTGTGGTACACCCAAATGTGAACTACCACATTAAGTGTATTTGCAATCTAAGTTGCCTAATCATTGTTTATTACCCCTTTCTATAGTGTTTGATGCTTTGAATATATAATGTGAATTGATTATGACCTGATGTAATTAATCTGATCAGAATTGTAGGTGTAAGGGGAACCTTTGACTCTGGCGTGCACTCGGTCCGGGCAGCTTTTAGTAGGACAACTTCCGGTTTCCGTTGAATTCAATCTGGAGAGAAAACACAAGTGGTTCTGTGTTCCTTGCTCTGACGCTTTACCTACATTTTACAGGTCAGTACGTGGTGAAAAGTGCCAGAATGCACTCGTTAGAGATTTACTTTGTCTCTTTAGCAGTCCGTGATAATCTTGTCATGCTTTGATTTTGTCTCATGGGTAAAAGTTTAAGTTTTCTGAAAGAAGTTTCTGTAAGAGCGGGCCGTTTCCCACGGTTGTGAGATCGCGTGAGAATTTATGCCGGGGAGATTGGACGACACTAGGCACCATCCAACATGTCGCCCGGGTTCTTCAGACTGGATCTCCTGAACCACTGTCTCTTGAGAGTATTCCTACCGGGGAAACTACAACACACATCAGTACTGCCATTGTCCCCGACAACACCTCAGCTAAACCCTGGTTACCCCCGGATTAATATCACCCAACTGAGTGCCGAACAGCAAAAATGTGGGGAGGAAGTTCTCCGTAAGGAGAACGGAGCATTCTCCCGTGACAGTAGTGATATTGGATGTATCCCCTCCCTGCGAATGGACATCAGAGTTAAGGACAACACCCCAGTACAGAGAGCTTATGCATCGATCCTAAAGCCACTTTACAAAGAAGTAAAGGAGTACATCCAGGAGCTCTTAGTGAAAGGATGGATTGTCAGATCCCAATCACCATATGCTGCCTCTGTCATTTGTATTCGGAAAAAGGATGGCTCGTTGCATTTGTGTGTAGATTACCATCAGCTCAACACTCCCAGATAGTCACCCACTTCCCCAAATCCAGGACATCACCGACTCACTCGGAGGCCACAGCTGGATTTCAATTGTGGACTAAGGGAAAGCTTACCACCAAGGTTTTATTTGCGAGGGGTCAAGACACCTGACAGCATTCACGACCCCTTGGGGACTATGAGTGGGCAGGAATTCCCTTTGGACTATCAAATGCTCCTGCAGCATTCCAATGGAGCATGGAGTAGATGCTTAGTGAGCTTCATGATGAGTGTTGTATTCCTTACCTAGATGACGTGCTCTGTTTTTCCAAATCATTTGAGGAACATGTTCAAGTACTGCAGAAAGTCCTACAGAGTCTTCAGCAACATGGCGTAAAGTTGAAACCGGAAAAGTGTGACTTATTCCGCAGAGAAGTCCGATATGTCGGTCGTTTTGGTGTCAGCTGATGGGATAAGAGTGGACCCCAAAGACATCAAGGCTGTTCAGGCACTGAAAGACAGAACACCACAGACAGTGGGATATGTAAGGCAGCTGCTTGGATTCTTAAGCTATTACCAGACCTACATGCAGGACTTCTCACGAATACCCAAGCCATTGTATGACTTACTCCAGGGGAAGTGTGATGCGTCATCCCCTAAGACAACAAGAGGGAGAGTTAAGTGTCCCCAGCAGCCATTTCAAGCACCAGTACCATGGGAAAAGAAGCGTCAAGAGCTTTTAGAGCATCTGATAGACAAGTTGACAAAGCCACCAGTGTTGGTGTATCCGGATTTCACCTGCCGTTTTATGTTACACACCGATGCATCTCAAAAGGGCTTCGGTGCAGTCCTCTATCAAAACCAAGAAGGAAAGATGAGAGTGATTGGATATGACTCCCATACCCTAACACCAGCGGAGCAGAACTACCGCTTGCACAGTGGGAAACTAGAGTTTCTAGCCATCAAGTGGGCCATATGCGACAAGTTTAAGGACTACCTATTCTACGCCACGCACTTCACTGTGTTTACGTACAATAACCCACTGACGTATGTCCAAAGCACTGCAAAGCTTAATGCAGTCGGACATTGTTGGGTGGGATAGCTTGCTGATTTCCATTTTGATATAAAGTACCGCCCAGGCAAAGCCAACACTGATGCTGACACACTGTCACGTTGCCCCCTCAATATTGATGCATTCATGGAGGAGTGTTCTGAGGAATTAACAGAGGAGGCGATTGGAGTTTGTATGGGAAGGAAGCCGGACAGCACAACAGAAGGATGTTCCATGGGTTGCTGCTCTCAATCTCACCTTTCAAAACTGTCCTACTCAAGGGCCTCTGCAGGCCATCAGTCACGACGAGTTAGTCAGGGAACAGAGAGCAGATCCAGCCATCAAGAGGGTGTTGGAGCTGAAGGGGAGAAATGCCCAGCCAGCGGAAGAGGACAGAAGTAAGAGCGACTTAAATACAAGCTGACTCTTAAAAGAATGGAGCCGGCTGCACATAGAAAATGACTTACTCTACAGGCAGACTATAGGGTGCAGACAGCTGGTCCTGCCAGCCTCATACAGACTGACAGTTCTGACCTACTGCCATAATGACATGGGACACATGGGTGTTGAAAAGGGCTTAAACCTAGCCAGAGAAAGATTCTATTATTATGAAGAAAGAGATAGAAGAATACATGATCAAAAAATGCCTGTGCATAAAACAGAAAAAAACAGCAACACACAACAGGGCACCGATGGGCAGCATTATATCCAGTTCGCCCCTCAAGCTCCTCTGCATAGACTTCCTCCACTTGGAGACATGTCGTAGTGGGTTCGAATACATTCTTCTTGTGACTGACCACTTCACTAGGTTTGCCCAAGCTTATCCCACAAAAAATAAAGCTGGTAAGAGAGCTGCTGACGGGCTCTTGAGTGATTTTATTCCCAGATTTTGTTACCCTGCCAAACTCCACCAGGACACTCTTTGGAGTGCGACATTCCTGAACTATCCCTTATCACCCACAAGGCAATCCTGCTGAAAGACTAAACCGGACCCTATTGCAAATGTTAAGAACCCTTGGGGAAAAGGAAAAGCAGAATTGGAAGGATCATCTGCCCCACATAATCCATGCATATACAGTAATTGCACAAAGCACAAGGCTACGGGTTTTACCCCATACTTCCTGTTGTACGGCCACCACCCCGTCTTCCCATTGATCTGTTATTTGGCCTTATGACAGGAGAGGATCCAGAGACATCACACGGTTATGCCAAGAAGTGGGCAGAAAGGATGCTGGAAGCATATCGTATTGCAAGCACTAACAGTAACCAGTCCAGTTTGAAAGATAAAATGCAGTGTGACCGAAAATGTAAAGGGGTGACATTGCAACCTGGGGATAGAGTATTTGTACGCAACCTGAGCGAACAAGGGGGACCAGGAAAACTCAGATCTTACCGGGAACAGACCATCTACGTAGTAAGAAGTCAAGTTGGAGACAACCCTGTCTACAGGGTAAGCCTAGAGACACGCGATTATCCTGTCCGCACTCTGCATCGGAACCTGCTGCTACAAGTGAATGATCTGCCCGTGGAAGTTCCACAAGAGTCAATGATTGGTCCAGATAAGTCAAAGAAGAAGACAAGAGAGTCACCAGGAGGACTCAAGATTCCAGAGCAACAGTCGAGTTCAGAAAAGAGTGACTCTGATGAGGAAAGTGTATACTAGATTCGAATCCCAGCTAGTCATCAAAGGAAAGAGAGCCAAGGTCAGTATAGAACAGATCTGAAGCCACAAGAGTCGAGACTTCACATTAAGTCATCATCTCAAGCGCAGCAGGGTATAAGGTTTGGAAGCTTCGCGTTGCCAGAGGGGAGGCCTCACCCTGAGCGAGTACGAGAGGAAACCTTTGATGCAGGAGAACAGTCAGTTGTCTCAAGTGATAGTGAAGAAGACGGGGACGGACCACAACCTGCCAGCGAACAAGAGACACTTCAACAGTCTCAGCCCGAAGAAGGAATCCCAGGATTGGAGTCAGCACCAGGCCAGCACGCCAGTCCTAATCTTTTTCCTGAATCTTGTTCACATCAGACATCAGATTCCAGATCAGGGCAAGAGCCAACACCTCAGTGCAGGAGATCCACGAGGCACAGAGGTCCCAGTGGAGTCTTCACGTATCCATCCCTGGAACAACCAGCCCTTCAGACCCACCCTGCAGTGAATGCAGTGACCATCCATTCCCCAGTGTATCCCTTGCTCTATTACCCTTTTGCATACATGCCTGTCCCACAACTCCCACCCACCATGCCTACATCACTCACGCCATACACTTATTTGTCCTCCACATACCCAAGCACATGCTGCTGAGTTGGACTGAGAGACATTAAGAAGGGACATTTTAAAAGACACTCAGTGAGAAACGCATACATATACAAAACTGTTGGAAAGACTTGCACAAATACCACACTCGAGAAAAGACTTTATTTCACCAGAGACTTTTGGACACCTACATTTAGAGAAATGTTAGTAATGAGCAACTTTGAAAAGAGAATGATGGGAATTCTTTAAATTTCGGGTTATTAGATATACGTGTCAGGAGCCACTTTTATTGTTCGGGAGCTTGTGGTACACCCAAATGTGTGCTACCACATTAAGTGTATTTGCAATCTAAGTCTCTGTATTGTCGGAGTCAGAGCTTGGTCCATATATCTGGCAGTAAGTTGGACTCGTTCCCAGTGTGTGTTGGACTTTGCCAGGGCTGCCCTTTGTCACCGGTCCTGTTCATAATTTTTATGGACAGGATTTCTAGGTGCAGCCAAGGGGCAGAGGGGGTCGCATTTGGTGGCCTCAGAATCCCATCTCTGCTTTTTGCGGATGACGTGGTTCTGTTGGCATCATCGAGCGCTGACCTTCAGCGTGCGCTGGGGCTGTTCACAACTGAGTGTGAAGCGGCTGGAATGAGAATCAGCACCTCCAAGTCCGAGACCATGGTTCTCAACCGGAAAAGAGTGGACTGCCCACTCCGGGCCGGGGAGGAGTTGCTGCCTCAAGTGGAGGAGTTCAAGTATCTCGGGGTCTTGTTCACAAGTGATGGGATATTGGAGTGGGAGATGGACAAACGGATTGGGGCGGCATCTGCAGTGATGCGGACGCTGCTCCAGTCCATTGTGGTGAAGAGGGAGCTGAGCCGTAAGGCGAGTCTCTCTGTTTACTGGTCCATCTATGTTCCGACCCTCACCTATGGTCATGAGCATTGGGTAATGACCGAAAGAACGAGATCGTGGATACAAGCGGCCGAGATGAGTTTCCTCCGTAGGGTGGCCGGGCTCAGCTTTAGAGATAGGGTGAGGAGCTCGGACATCCGGGAGGAGCTCGGAGTAGAGCCGCTGCTCCTCTACGTCAAGAGCTGCCAACTGAGGTGGCTAGGGCATCTAGTCAGGATTCCCCCTGGAGGCCTCGCAAGGGAGGTGTTCTGGGCATGCCCATCTGGGAGGAGGCCCTGGGGAAGACCCAGGACACGCTGGAGAGACTATGTCTCGAGGCTGGCCTGGGAACGTCTTGGGGTCCCCCCAGAGTAGTAGGTGGAAGTGGCTAGGGAGAGGAGGGTCTGGGCCTCCCTCCTGAAGCTGCTGCCCCTGTGACCCGGCCTTTCCAGATAAGCGGGTGAAGACGAGACGAGAAACTTCCGGTTTCCGTTGAATGCGATCTGGAGAGAAAACACAAGTGGTTCTGTGTTCCTTGCTCTGATGCTTTACCTACATTTTACAGGTCAGTACGAGGTAAAAAGTGCCAGAATGCACTCGTTAGAGATTTACTTTGTCTCTTTAGCAGTCCGTGATAATCTTGTCATGCTTTGATTTAGTCTCATGGGTAAAAGTTTAAGTTTTCTAAAAGAAGTTTCTGTAAGAGCGGGCCATTTCCCACGGTTGTGAGATCATGCGAGAATTTATGCCCGGGAGATTGGAAATCTCAGGAGAGTTTGCTAAAACACACTGGTTAAGATTAATTCACCATTTTAAGCTCCCTTACATCTGTAAAGTGATTCATACTGCTCCTGTACACTCTGAGTAACTTGTTTGAGCAATGTTTAAGAATAATGAATATGGTTTAAGTGATGCTCAAAGACACTGAATGTATGTTAGTTTATGAAAAGGTTTAAGTAAGGAACTTTCACTTTTGTTCACAATACTGTTCCACATATACGCATATGTATGTTAAGTAGTTAATAACCAGTCATGTAACCATAATGATTTACCATCCTAAGTGTTATACCCAGTTGATACAAGCTATGGATGTTCAGCTAATGGAAGAACAGCACCAATTACAGTTGAGTAATCCTGTTATTTGTACCTTAAGTGTAAAGAAGTCTTATGCAGTTATCTAGAGGTGTGTTAGTGTGTACCTGAATGGCTTCTAAAGATGCTAAGAGGAAGAAGTCCCATAAGTACAAATGATTTTGCACTAGCAGGAGAAATGTATTGTAAAAGATACATTTGACTTATGGCTATTAAAAGTGTCAAGATTATATTGTGATATTAGGGATGTATATTGCACTAAAGCAGGGGTCTCCAACGTGTCGCTCGCCGCCCCCTTCTGAGTAGCCCGCCAAATGCTGAGCAAATACTTAATTTTAAGCAGAGATTTTCATAAAACACAAATTTCATTGGTCATTTGGTGAGCCAATCCTAATTCATAGTTATCCCCTGCTGACATAAAATGATTATTTGCCAATCAGTTATACCATTATGCTGTTGTCTAATTTGATTGTTTATTGATACCGTCCTTCCTGAATTCAGTGACATTACCAGAGACGTTGGCCAGACATAAGTTTCGCCGTTAGCAGGCTAGCGGAAGGCCATGGCTACTAAAAGAAACAAGAGGCAGAAAACCTACTTTTTTCATGATAACTGGG
>JAQLOM010182050.1:0-10543 GCA_030068315.1 Chrysichthys thysi | reverse complement strand
TGTGTGTGTTTGTGTGTGTGTGTGTGTGTGTGTGTGTGTGTGTGTGTGTGTGTGTGTGTGTGTGTGTGTGTGTGTGGTTGTAGGATACTAATTACTGACACAGAGAAACTGAGAATGATTTTTACTTCTACTTCATTACTAACAAGGTAAAGCAGTTATTAAAATGCATATGTCGAGAGAGGCACAAGTGGAAATAATGCAGTAAATGTCACTTGAGTGTAAACAGGGGAAATATGTGTCTGGTGTTTTAATAACGGCCATTTCAGAGGCTTTTACTAGTTGCTTACAAGCGTCGGTTGAGCTGTGGTCGTTGTGAAGCTGTACTGTTTTTTCGGTGATTATTTGGTATTTTTCTGCCCAGTGCCATCATTATGCCACCCAAAGATAAGTCTAGTGGCAAAAGAAAGCATCTCAGTCTTAGTATTGGGCAGAAATTAGATCTCATTAAGAAGTCTGGTGTTTGTGAGGAGTACGGTGTGAACACACTTAAGGGAAATGACCTTTACAATTGTATTTACATCTTTATTTACATTAGGATTTAATGTCCTTACCTATTTATGTTGGTCGTTACGCTGCTTGTCATGTGTACAGTACTTGGGGAGCACTTTTATGGACCTTAGTGATGTTTTTCCTTTGATTTCCACTATTTAAACCCCCCCACACCCACCCCATTTACATCATCGGACTATTCACGTCAACGGACAACCTCTCCCCCGATTAGTCTGTTAATGCGAAGATCAACTGTACTGTAATCTGACATGAAAAATAATCATATATTAACACGTTTGAAGCACCAGGTTGTGTCCGCATAGATAAAACGTGATGAGGGGGTCGATTTACTTTTGAGATGTCTGTGTACATTCTGATCTCCTCCATAGTGTGTGGAAAACATACAGTGCATGCTGTATTATGAATATAAAGGAGGATTCTTGTTTAACCTAGACATAAACATCAAAAGCATCGTCATCATTCTGGGATATGAAAGAGCACCAAAACTATTTCTCTGGTTTTGGAATGTGAATTATTTGACCCAAACCCAAACAGCTCATACACCACATGAAACAAGGCTTCTTCATGCTACAAAAATCTTATTTAAAGCCTCCTCTGGAGATGGATGATATGTTGAAGAAGGTCACAACCTGTTGTGAATTTAAGGGTCATAAAAGTTGCGTATCATGGAGAGGATATCGAGCTGCTGAACTGAGTAAGACTTCTGTACCTTTCTGTGACAGTCCCTGAGAGAATCGTGCTCCTGCACCAAACTTTCATTGTTTTTTTTATTGTTTTGTTTGTAATATATTACGTTTCACATAAAGGAATACTTCACAGAAGCCAGGACGGATTTTGCACTTAAGCGTAAATCAAAGTGACTTAAGCAATGCAACATTTTTGTTGCAGGTCATGTATCTACATTAATCTTGCTATAAGAATTAAATTTCCACTCATATTCGGAATAATAAATTAATATATGGAGAAAAATAACTGGAAAAAGCAGTTACAAAAAACTAAAAAAAAAAAACCCCACCTATAATTCATTGGTTTATAATTTTCATTAAAAAAAAAAAAGAAAAAGAAATATTAAGATTTGTGCGTGAAGTTTGGCTTCAGTTACATCAGAGAGGCTTCATCGGTTCCACAGTGTTTCTTAGCCAAGCATTTAATTGTACTCGCTGTGCTCGTTTGTAAATAAAATACCTCCATAATGTGCAAAGATGTGTTTCATTTTCATGGGTTGTTATGCAACCAGACTGTGACACGGTCAGCCTGTTCTCTTTTTTTTCCCCAAGCAAGAACAGATCAAAAATAAATATAAAAAACAAAAAAGGAAATAAAAATCAATAAAACTAAGATTCTGTAATTAAAAAAAAAATACAAAATAGACACCAATAACACATCTCTTTAAAGACCAGTATTTATTATTATTATTATTATTATTATTATTATTATTATTATTATTATTATTATTATTATTATTATTATTTTATTTATTTATTTTTTACAAAAATTGCATTTGAATTCAACACTTCAGGAATCTTGTGCTGACCTGTTGATATTTTGGAAATAATAAGTAAAAGTAAACTGTAAAACTTTCGCTTTGAAGATGAAGCAGTGCCAGTGTTTAGTCCTCGGTTTGAGAAAGCCAAGCTACACCTGAAGAGCCCAGTGATTATGGAGAGTAATCAATAAGAGGAAAGGCAATTTATCATGTGATGTCATAATCCCATAAAGAGTTAATGAAAAACTCTCACGTCAGATCTGTGAATAAATCAGATCTTCTTCTCGCACCAAACAGTTGCCTTATGTGTGAAAACCTGTTCATCAATTTATCCATTTTCACTTCTTCGACATGCTGGAAGAAAAAACAAACAAACATCCAGACATACTGTAGATCTACAGCTCTATCATAATAACTAATATATTTTAATATATTTTAATTGATGAATACTGTTTGTTAATGCATTGGCAAGATGTCAACATGCGTAAATCAGCTAGCACGAGGATGTCCTTGATGTACTTTATGTGGATTAGATGGAGATATGAAAATCTGTTTCAGGAGGGATTTACAGGAAAGTGAGTGACTCACTATCGACTTCATCTCCAGTCACATCTCGCAAATCAAAACTGGGCTCCGGCAGATCAGCTCAGACCATGACCCACAATAAAACCATCTCATTTCTAGGAGAGAAATAGCGTCCATTCAATTCATTTCTGTTAAGTTTATTTTTTTGCATAGTGCTTTTAACAGCTGCTTTGCGTCCATATCCATTGTTAAAAACAATATGAATAAAAAATAAAAATAAAATTGAATTGACCTGAATTGAAACCAGAGGAGAAAACTCCCCAAGGCGACATGAGGAAGAAACTTTGAGCAGAACCAGACTCTAAAGTGAACGCTGGATAAAGGATAGTGCCATTATAAATCATTACACTTTTTAAACTGCGTACTGTAAAGTCAGGCTGTGCTAATATGGTTCTTTGCGCGATAAAGGGTCCAAGCATTATGAACACCTTTAAGCCTTTATCTAGCAAAGAACCATATGGTAACTTCAGCAGACATCCAAAATGGCCTCCCCATGCCTCTCCGTGAGGTCCATATGGGTTTCTCCCATCCTAAATACAACCCGAACTCTGTTGTGAATGAAATATTGGCTCATGTGATTTGAAAGTCTTTTTGTTTTCATTTTGTTCAAATTTAAAAAAGACATTTCTGGAATTTGGGTTGTAAATGTTCCTTTAAGTTTATACAAGGTGGGGCATAAAGATCTCCCACATTTTGAATGAATATAAAAATGAACACAACTATCTAGAAAACAAAGTGATTATAGTTCTGAAAAGTACCTAAAAATTAGTTTCGTTTTAATGCGTTTTAAAAATGATATCAGACAAATGGCGGCCGTTGTTAGCAATACACTGATTTTCCTTCAAATCCTCAAGAGCTCGAGTTCGATGTTGGAAAACCTTTTCCTTTAGGTATCCCCAAAGGAAAAAGTCACAAGGGCTTAAATCTGGTGACCTTGCCGGTCTCCCCTTAAAGAGACCAAATGCCCAGGAAGCATTTCCCTTCACACTCCAAGCGAACATCATGCTGTGTGAGCTGTGGCCCCATCCTGTTGAAACCACACATTCTGTATCCAAGTCATCCACTTTGGGGTGCAGAAAGTTCTCCAACATTTCCACATACCGGCCGGAGGTAACAGCCAAATAACACCAAAGTTGACAACTGCACACCAAACAGTTACACCAGGAGAGTGTATAATTGTTATAATAATAGATGAAGAAAATGAAAAAGATGGAGCCTAGCCTAGTGAATGAGACCTGTCCCGCCACTACAGTCCGCACGGTGCCGACTCCAAATGTGGGAGATCTTTATGCCCCACCCTGTATGTGCTCTTCTTACGGGTGATTCCGCCGAATGAGTGCCATTTCCGTCCCCAGTATATTAAATGTATAAAAACAGGTAATAATATAATATAAATTACATTTTATTATTAAACAAAGCACCATACACATGAATCATTGTAGAAATGAAAAGAAGTATTATAAAAAGGCATCCAAAACACTGATACATAGCCTTTTTTGCCTGTCCCCAAAGCCAAATGCTACATTTTAGCACAATACATCATGAATAAAATCCTTCCAAAATCATTTTTATTTTGCATTTAAGTGGGACTCCATATTCTATCTATACTTTGAAAAAAATATTTTTTTTTAATCAAAACTTCATTTTATTTTGGTTAAAGTTCACATTTTAGTCACGTCCCAGGTTTCACTCAGTGCTGTTACCCAAACACATTCCCCCTCTAAAAATTTTGGAACATTCCACCAATAACATATTCAACAGGAAGTGACATCATTTGGATCCTCTGAAAGTCATGGCAAGACCAAAAGTAAGTTCTCTCATTTATTTGTCCTTAAATTTAACGATGTTGTAGTTGTGTAAGAGATGGTAAAGCTCAGAGTTGTGTCCTGTTACCTAAATAATCTCTAAGACAGTATTGTCGATATCAAAAGTAAAACATTCAGTTAAATTTCTTCTAAAAGAAAAAAAAAATGTATGTGATTCATATTGTTTTAAGCATGGTTTTAAAATGGCATTTGAGTTTTAGTGACAGCACAGAAAAAAATACTATGATCAACAACTTCTGCAAGTTGCAGTATATTAAATGTAATAGCCTGGGCTTGACCTGTACTCATTTTGAATGAGTAAACATGTATATTACTAAATTCTGTGTTGAAATGGAATGAAAAATTAAGTTTAATTTTGAAGAGTTACAACGGGCAAATGGCACTCATTCGGCAGAATGACCCTTATATTTTTATATCATATCTGATTTTCTTATATTCATACATTTTCTAATATCTTTATGGCAAATCTACTGACCTTGATTTTCACCATAAAAATGAAAACAATTCTTGTAATATCAAGTCTTGGAATATCCCCCAATAACACTCTCGGGTTGGAATTTTGAATTTCCAAGTATTTCAACTGGTGCCCTATAAAGCGCTAACATTTGAAGGCTTTTGTAAGCATCTGTTCACTGATGGAAATAAAGACTCGAGTGTAAACTTAAACTTCACTCTTAGCACTTGGTGTCTTAAGGCTATCCAAAAAAACAAAAACAAAACCCCAATCTCCAGCAATCTCCACAGTGTTTGTTTGGTCAGTCTCGTTGGCTTTAGCGTGCCCCACTGTATACTGCTGCCCATAATGCACTTTACTGAACCACTTGCTCTGGAATGTCTCAGACTTCTGTTATTAATTTGATCTGAATTTATGGTGTATATATAAAGTTTAACTGATGCCGGTTTGTGTGTCGTGTCTGGCACTACCACGAGAGCAGCTCAGTGCCCAAACTGATCTTCAGGGGGGAAAAAAAACTTTTTCATGAGCAAGGTTGGATTTTATACTTAAAAGACCTCAAACCCTGACTTTAGTTCTTGGACCTTTGCTTTTAACCAACAAAACTGAAGCACTGGGATACTCCAGGGTGCTCTGTCTTCCTCTCTGACAAACAAAGATGTGTCCAATTAGCTGGCTCCTGAGCTGGTATACAGGCTTTTATTTGGTATATTAACTCCAGACTGTGCAATAAACTCCTGTAATGTGGTACAATATTGTGCAAGAGTCTTAGGCAACATACAGAAACATGCTGCAAAGTTTAGACGACTCCAGCTGACTCCTAACCGAAGTCTATACTTGGTGTGACGACGCTTCCAGCCCCCCCCAATTATTTTTATTTATTTATTCATTCATTCATTCATTCATTCATTCATCTTAAATCGTAGCCCCAGGTCCAGTTAGTGCAGTTTTATAAGGAAACCAGCTATAAGTCTTAATGAGCATCTTGTCACAATCTGGCCCTCGCAGTCCTTCTGGATAGTTTACCTGTTGAACTTGCTTTTTTTTTCCTCTTTTTTTTTCTTTTTTTGCGGCAAAACCCAGGAGCCTCGTAGATAGTTTTTTTTTTTTTTTGTCTGCGAAGTGGTCTCTTATGTAATATGTTGCTTTCTTTCCTGACATACAAATGTTTTTCAAATATTTTTTTGGAAAAGTAATGTCTGGAGCTCTGAAATGTTTTTGTACTGACTCAGTGATGCAGAGTTCGTAAAATAAAGTCAGGGATGTCGCTTTCTTGCTAAAAAAACAAAAAAAAAACAAGCAACAATTAATACGACTCTCATGACACAGGGCTTCCAGGGACTATTATTAATTCACTAATTCGCTTATTCCTGCGAATCTCCAAGCTGCTGGTGCTGTCATTTCACTGAACGATTTATAGATAGACTTCATAAAATTCATAAAAACACTAGCTCAGCTTCATTTCCTTTCAATTTGAGTTTGCTTTAAGTTGAATCTCAAGCGCACGTCATAACAAAGTAAATGGACCGACTGTCTTGCTGATTACAGTTTTAGGCTTTCAGTGGCTGGTTTACCTTGAAGTAGAGACTTTGGCGGACTTTTTGCACTTCTGATGCACGGTGATGAGGTTAAAATGGCAACTAATCAGGCCGTTTTCAAAGCCCAGGGAAGGAACTGGCACAGCGTACGTGTCTGGTTCCTTTCCTCCTCACATCTCGCTGTCAAGCTGTCTACAGAAGAAAGCTTATTATGGGCAGAGATATATTCCAGAGCACGGGCTGGAGTTTTCTTATTATGGATGAATGGGTCAGTGTGACAGTCTGTTTAAATGTGGAAAATAATTTTTTTTAATGGTTAATGTATTTTTTTTTTTAACAATCAGAAAAGACTCGTTTCTTTCCTCAGGAAAGAAAAACAATGACACTTACAGTTTCATTTCATTACTATTAAACCTTTCTTCGAGGACACATAATACTATTAATATTCCCCAAAATGCCCCTTACACATTTCTGAATGAAAGCTAGGATATACTGCCTGCACACTCACAAAGCAGTCCTAATTCCCCTGGTTTCCCCTTGGATGAAACAGCACCTGAAATAAAGTTTTTCTTTTTTTTCCCTTTCTTCTTCTTTTTTTTTTTTTAAATACGATCATAAACATGTTCCTGTTATTTAAGTTTGTTCTCAGGCTTTTTCTTTTTCGAAGCAAATTACTCATATGGGAGACTCCGAGTTTCGACATTTAGCACGGTAGCCAGAATATTCTGGAAAATCATATAAACCCAAGAATCCACTAATAAAGAAATAAAGGAAAGGCAGATCATTTTGAGACACCTCATAAAACTTTGAATATAACGCTACGTCAAGTGAGCATTCTGTTGCTCGATATTGCAATGTCTGGATTTTGTTTACTCAGATTATCGACGAGGACATAGAAAAGCGCGAGTGGTAAGTTAGCTAATAATTCTTACTACATTACATTATAGTATATGTGTAGCACCTTTGGGTGGTGCAGTGGCTCGCACTGTCGCCTCACAGAAAGAATGTCCTGGGTTCGATCCCCGGGGTTGACTGGGGTGCCTTTCTGTGTGGAGTTTGCATGTTCTCCGTGTGGGATTCCTCCGGGTACTATGGTTTCTTCCTACAGTCCAAAGACATGCACAGAGGGGATTCGGCTAATTAGCTACCCTAAATCACCCGTAGGTGTGAATGTGAGTGTGAATGGTTGTCTGTCTCTGTGTGTCGCCCTGCGGTGGATTGGTGACCTGCCCAGGGTGTAACCCCGCCTCTCGCCATCTGATGTCAGCGGTGATTGGCTCCAGCTTCCCCCCACGTCAGAGAAAATGTAGATTAGGTCAACTGGCTACTGTAAATTGCCCATAGGTGTGAAAGCGAGTGTGAATGGCGGTTTATCTCTGTGTGTTGCCCTGTGATAGAGTGGTGACCTCCCCAGAGTGTTCCCCCGACTCTTGCCTCAAGTCCCTGCGACCCTTAACGGTTAAGTGCTACAGATAATGTAAGGATGGTGTACAATTCTGCACTGTAATATTTTTATTTTTATTTCAAATCCAAGATAGCGTCAAAATTTAGGACATCAAAATTCATCAAATTCAGCACACACACAAGTCTTACAAAGTCCAAGGCCATAAATTATACCATTTGTTGTAATATCTATATTTCAATAAATAATTGCCTATTAATCCAGTCTTTTTTTTTTTTTTTTTTTTTTACACATCCTGTATATTATTACTACTATATAATATTATACAGGAGCTCGATCATGGTAAAAATGATTTAATTATCTATAATAAAGCAGTACATTTTCTCTGACTCTGCACTTGAACATGTAGTATTTGTCTTAAACACACTCACTCACTCATCTTCTGCTGCTTAATCCTGTTCAGGGTCACAGGGGGAAGATGGAGCCAATCCCCGCTAACTTTGGGTGAGAGGCGGGGTTACCAGACAGGTCACCAATCCATCGCAGGGCGACACACAGAGACAGACAACCATTCACACTCACATTCGCACCTACGGGTGATTTAGGGTAGCTAATTAGCCGAATCCCCTCTGTCCATGTCTTTGGACTGTGGGAGGAAACCGGAGTACCAGGAGGAAACCCACATGGAGAATATGCAAACTCCACACAGAAAGGCACCCAGGTCGACCCCAGGGATTGAACCCAGGACCTTCTTTCTGTGAGGCTACAGTGCTAACCTCCATACTACCGTGCCACCCTTTGTCTTAAACACATTCCTAATGAAATTAGAAATATTAGCTCGATATTTCATATGTAAATTTACATTTTTAGCTAATACTATAGCTACAACAGCTGACACTACACCCGATGTTAGGGAGCGGTGGAAATGTAAGCACATTAACAATTAAAACACCAAGCTACATTTCTGTGACCAAATACAGGGCAATGCATAAAGCCATGCAAGTTACACCTAGAGGAATCCACCTTCTACTTAGTTAGTATATAATAATATAATCTTAATGTAATGTAATCTTCCTCAGAACCTTTTTTTTTTTTGCTGTGAACACTGGAACCTGAAAATCACTAACCATTATTTGAGTTCTGGAAAGTCTGATAAATTCACTTTGAGAAATATAATGTAATGTCTAGCTCAGCATGAGTCTGATACAGTCTAGCGCCTGAAACACAGCTGTCTGTAGGTAATGAACGAACCGCATTGTGCCATTTGTATCACCATCTACGGTACACTGAACGAGTAACGAAGAACATCTTGGAATTCAGGTAATTTACAGGACATGGTATGAAGAATTTCGAAGAAAAATCCGATGAACGAGTCCAGCGTAAAACGTCCAGTGTAGTGTGCTGGGATTAGACGGACAGTTTGTTCACTGCTTAATGTTTGACAGTAATTAAATCCACTGCCAGTGAGTTCCACAGCTCATGTGTGCGCTTTATCCTCGGGAAACTGTGGCAGGCTTTCGGCAGCTTCAAGTTGAATAAAGTCTTGAACATGTGAATATATAAAGTTTACACTCTGGAAACCTGAGACAGAAAACACAATGTTAGATTTATTAGAGAGTTCAAATAAATAAATAAATAAATAAATAAATAAATAAATAAATAAATGGGGGTGGGGTGGGGTTAAGAGCGTTATCTTGACCATAACGCGTGCAAAAATATCTGCAGTGTGAATCCCACTCTCCGTTTAAGGTCCAATCTTAAGGATAAAATGGTCTGAGCATTGTACACGATTATGTTTGGCAGAATGAATCTCACAGTATAGATCATCTCTGGAGTGTGTTTACCACTGTACCAATCTTTTACACTACAGTATACACATTGCTCATCATTAGGACTATGATTTCTTTACACATCCTTTCCCTGCTACTCCACCATCATGTTACAGAGACAGGAGACACCCAGGGTGAAGGGACATAAGCGAAACAGCAAAATCTTCAACTTTCTATAAAACACTGGAGTATAAAATTGAACAACAACTTCTTCCATTGTTTTCCCCACTTCTTTGTAGGGTCACCGTGGAAAGTTGGATGAGATGCAGGGTGGGTTTAGAGGGTTTCCTCCAGGTGCTCCGGTTTCCTCCCACACCCCAAAGACATGCAAATTAAGTCAACCGGCTAATTGTACTATTAAAATACCCAGAGGTGTAAATTTGAAGGTGAATGGAAGTGTTTGTCCGTGATAGATTGGTGACCTTCCCAGGGTGTACCTCAGCATAAAATTTTTAATCTTTTTTTTAATCTTTATTATGGGTGCCTTGCAGTTAAACAACAGTACACCCAATATGAGCTGCTGGATCCCTGTATGCTGGACAACTGTACGATGCTGACTCTCAGTTGCCTTTTACAGGTTTACTTGAAAAATTCATGATATAGTGGTTGATGGTGGTTGTTAAAGGTCATCCTGTACCACCAAAATCTATGATCACAAGCCGCTTGTGCACATTGTAGAAACGCAATTACTGCTAGTCTTCCGTTAGCCATATGTCGCTAGTCACATTTGATCGACGCCTGCACACCAACCATCAATACCCCGCTCGCGTTTGCGTTAGCAGTGACTCCACCACGGTGATGAGTCTCTCTTATCTCTTTTCCACTACACTGGTGCTGGTGCCCGGTGCCGGTTCTGGTGCTCGGCCGGTGCTGAACAGGGAACCACCGAGAACCGGCCCGCATTCACACTAGA
>JAQLOM010181990.1:0-10545 GCA_030068315.1 Chrysichthys thysi | reverse complement strand
CACACACACACACACACACACACACACACACACACACACACACACACACACACACACACACACACAGATAAAGGACATACAGACAGACAGACAGATAAACAAGAAAGAGTGAAATACAGATATATATGCATGAAGCCATAGTACAAGTACAGTGTTTAAGTACAACCCAAATGGTAGCTCTAAACTAACTCTAAATCTAATTCTAAGCTCTAACGTTTTGAAATCAAAGTCGATTATAATCGAGTAACGCTGATATAAATTTCTCTGGTCTAATTCATGCAGGTGTTTAACCCCTTCAAATCGGTCCATAGTATATTTCACTTTCACTTCTTCATCTGTGGTCCATTATTCATCAGCTATTTTGCATTATCTAGTAATTACAGCAGACTGGAACTGCTGAGGTTAGGAGTTTAAGGAGTTAGTAATCTGTTAAAGGTGCAATAGTTGATGTTTTTTTGTATTCCTTGCTTGTACAAATAACCTGGAAGATATGTAGAAACAACAGTAGTAATAACAATAGTAAAAATATATACAGGTCCTCCCCTAGTTACAATGGCCCGACTTCTGATTTTTCGACGTTACGATGACGACTGCGATACGCTAAAACTTGTAAAATATTTAGACAATATTTAAGATTCATGGGCAGGCGTCATTGGCAGGCCACTGTAACAGAGTATGACGTACGATACGTTCGGACGACACCCGGAAGTAAGCAGACGACCCGCCCATAAGTAAGCACTAAAAAGTCTTAGCAAGAGGCTTTGTTTCCGTTCGCCGTTGATATTTGAAATGAATGCGGCGCTCAGGATCGACCTCTCAACCAAACCTGACAGAGTTCACACAAACCCTGAGCACAAACGTACGGACCAATCATAATCGAGTCCTTCGCCATGTCAGCTAATCATTGCGATTGTTTTTCTTTTTTCTTTTTGTTACCTAGTTGGACATCCAGGGGCTGTATTAGGTGTTGTATTAGGCTGTTTTAACATTATACAGTGTTGGACAGAGTGGGAGTCCTGACTAACGGCGAAAGCCATGTTTACGTCGAGCCGTAAGAACGCCCTGTATTATTATTATTATTATAGGTAACTTGCGTGTAGTGTAGTGTTTGTCATTTTAGCGTAAGCTGTTTCTATAGAAATAATCATGTATTTTTGAACAAGTGCCCTAATATTCATACATCTAGCACTATTGTAAGAGCTACTGTTACATAAAATTAACCCTGTAGCACCCCAGGGTCATATTTGACCCTAACTTTTATTTCACTCTTATATTCAACCCACTCACTGCTCATTAGTGGACATCCCAGGACGTCTCATCAGGACCAATTCATAACATGTAGTAGGAAAGGGGTAATGTATTGTTTTGGGGTTCACTGAGTCCATATCATCATTTTAGCCAATGGAGATATTTTCCTATTATGAGAAGGTGATCTGGGTCTTCACCACCAATCAACACCATCTGACCGATCAGGATGGAGAATCAACTGCGCTGTGATATTAAGGACTTTACAGGTGGCATGAGCATGGGACAGCTTGAAATCGACAAATGTGGCGCACAACTTCTTCTGTGTGACAGGCATTTGGACGTTTTACTGAGTCGTACATCATGGAAAATCTACAAACACATACGAGGTGACTGAAAACTTAGCTTGCATGTGTAGCAACAAGTTACACTGTGTCACTGGTATGGTAATGCTGACACAACCAATATATTTGTTCCATATTACATCTAATGCCATATAAAAACAGATTTTATCAGGCATCAAAACGCTGTGTAAACCCTTAAATCAGAAACTGCAATCATTCGGATTGGTGAAAATCTCTGTATGTCAACACAAAGAGAGTGAAAGAAAGAGAGAGAGAGAGAGAGCGAGAGAGAGAGAGAGAGAGAGAGAGAGAGAGAGAGAGAGAGAGACAGAGAGAGAGAGAGAGAGAGAGAGAGAGACTTGTCCGTCCCTATTTGCCAGTCCGTTCCCTTCGTTCTGCTGCTTCTGGCCGCCTGGTCCCTCCTCCTCTCCGCTCCTGTCCAGCCCGCTCAAGGCTGCTATCTGTTCTGGCTCCTCGTTGGTGGAATGATCTTCCCATTGAGGTCAGAACTGCCGACTCCCTGACTATCTTCAAACGCAATCTGAAGACCCACGTCTTCAGGCTGCACCTCTCCCCCGCCTCCCTGTCCACTGTGTAATCCCATTGTAACCCAGGCTTTCTTCTGTCAAGCCTGGTCATGATGTATTCAGGGTAGCTACTAGGGTTTTCTTCTCCTTTTAGTTAGATCTGTGGTATCATGTATTTACATCTGCACTCATTTATGGTTAGATCCATTTTCACTGCTGTTAGCTGATTGGTACTTCTATAGAATATTACCCTAGGTGATATTCTGGCACTTATTCACTTGGCACATGAACTTTCTTTGCCAATAAGTTCTACTATTCTTGCACCTGACTTTTGCACTTGTTGTATGTCGCTCTGGATAAGAGCATCTGCTAAATGCCTGTAATGTAATGTAATGTTATATATACATATCCCTATCCCCTGAGACAACAAGAGGAAGAAACCTTGAGAGGAACCAGACTCAAAAGGGAACCCATCCTCATTTGGGTGACACCAGATAGTGCCACTGTAACAACCCACATCTACATCCATGTGTTATGTGGTCAAAAAGTTCAGTTGACTTAACTGGTATCTGCATTCAAAGAAATAGCCTCTTAACACTTCTTACAGTATATGAGACAGGTTACATCAGGTTAATAAATCTTGCTTTTTGTAAAATGATCTGCATGTTTATTGTGGACTGGTTCAGGGGAAAATGCTACAAAAATTAGAACAAAGACGGTTTACATTAGTAGACATAGACTATATACATTTAATTAAAAAAAATAAAGATAATATTCTTGCTAACATTTTATCAGACAGTGAAAATGAGAACTGTATTCAGGGCACTGGCCCTTCAGTCGGAAGGTTGTGGGTTCAAGGCTCAGGACTGACAAGGTACACTGAGGTACCCTGAGCAAGGTACCGTCCCCAAGCACTGTTCCCCGGGCGCTGCGCTGTTTGGCTGCCCTCTGCTTCACTTGGTGACTGTGTCAAATGCAGAGAAAGAATTTCACTGCGTCACGCTGTGCTGTGGTGTGTTTCACGTGTGACTATCACTAGCAAATAAAAAACATAATGCAAAGACCAAATTTTAAATTAAACCCAAGAAGTAAGTCTGTATCACAGTTTCATCCTATATGTGAACAACAGGGCCAGTCAGTAAATGACAGTGGTGATTAAACTTGTGGAAATGTAAAACTAGTGTCAGTTCCAAAAGCCTGAGAGAACCACATTCGTTAGAATATTTACAATGAACTGTTACTGCCAGGAGGCATCATCAGTCTCTGCCTCCTTCTTCTCCTACTTGAAACAATTGAAGCATTTTGCATTGATGGGACGTCTGCTTAAACTTTCCAATCTGGTTCTTTCAAACTAATGCAAATTATACACTAGAAGACTTTGAAAAGACTCTGAAAAGACTTTTAAAAGACTCAAGTCCGACACCCTCTCACATCTGAAGACAATGCGTCATAAGTCACAAAGTTTTTAGTCACAGGCTATATGATTTTGCAAAGACTGGGAGTCTCCACAGAGTCTTCTTTGGGTCTATCTACACTCCAGAGATGTTCCTGTATCCACTTTTCTTGCTTCCTGTTTGGTGATGGAGAGAGCTCACCTACTGGTTGTTGACAATGCCCGCATCTCTATTTGCATGAGCCAAGACTAAAAACATGATGACCATGTTAAACATCGTTAATTTTATTGGAACATCAGAAATGACTAACTTAAGGCCAGCTATCCTGACCTCCTTATACTTAACGATCGAGATTATAGGAGTTCTCCACAACTGTCATGATTTTTTTTCCGACATTGGATATTTGTCTGCAGTAGTGCAATCACTTGTACAGTTATTTGGTGTAAGGCTGGCAAAATTAATAAGTATAGAGTAAAAATTAAATCAACCTTTACAACAAATTTTCATCTTACCCTAACATTTCAGTGATGTATGGGATCATCTTGGTAGGGTCATTCATTCATTCATTCATTCATTCATTCATTTATTTATTTATTTATTGTCTTCTGCCATTTAATCCTGTACAGGGACAGAGGCGGGACACCCTGGGCAGGTCGGCAATCCACCGCAGGGCGACACATGTAAATAAATAAATATTTATTTATTTATTTATTAATTGTTTGTTTGTTTGCTTGTTTGTTTGTTTGTTTATTGATTATTTTGAGAGGAACTGAACAGAAATTGATTTGCAAATCAGTTCATCAAAACAGCCATTTTTGGATTAGCACATTCACTGGAAGGCTTTCAGATTCTTGGTTTCTTTAGATATAAACCACTGAATAATTTGGCTAGAAGTGACTCACTGTGTTATAGAGCAGAAAGAAATTATTATAAATAAAATACTTTTTGTTAGCATTGCAATTGCCTTTTTTTTAAGGAGAAAGGCATACACCCCTTTCTGATCCTTGAGTATTCCAATCTGGTATGTAAATTTCCGACCATATAATAATTGTGTGACATTTGTTCATATCTTCCAGGTTCAACCCTTACACAAACCATCTCATTCTCTGCTTTAGCTTTCCCCTGCAGTCAGACAAATATCTCACACCCTGTTTCAAATATCCTAAAGATTACTCTGTAATCCCATCTGACACTTCCTTCACTTTTTTTTTTCTTTTTTTTTTAAGGACAGAGTTAAGTAGAACCCTGTTGACTGCATCAGACTGTCCTCCAGTGGGCTGCTTATGCAATGGCGTAAAGAGTAAAAACAAAAAACAAAAACAAAATAAAACAAAAAACCAAGAGTATGACATTAGCAGTATCAGTATCACATTCTTGTCATCACACAAAAAATGACAGGCATCTGCATGAGACAGCTTTTACAGGTATGACACTTTTAAACTTTATAAGAAACAGTTCATCATCACTGCTCTCACTTCTTCTATCATCTTTACTGTCAGTAATAATAGGAAACTGGGCTGCTTTACCATAATAACCTTTGCATTACCACTGTTGTGTTACTCCTGCTGATCTAGAACTGCTTGTCCTGTAAAAACTATTTAGGAAGCCAGCGCTGCATTCAGTATGGACTAAGCCTAAGATGACCTGGGTTGTTTTTGACCCAGCTGAGTTGCATTAGAATCTTTGACCCAGAAATATGAGTTGTATTTAGTAGTAAAATTACTATATTGCAGAGCTGGGTTAAAAAAAATGAAACTAGGTTTCTTGGGAATTCTGGGGTCTGACATTTGGGGTCATTTCTTTCTTCAGTGTAAGCTTATGTAATATTTGGAGTGATTTTACTTTAACCTACCATCCACACAGGTGCTGCAAAAACTATTGAAAAAGTCATGAATTGTATTAGCTCTCAAAAATAACAACAGAAAAACCACTCATGAATATAACCAATATACCAAAAATATTTAAAACTATCAAGTCATAGTTCACTCACTCACTCATCTTCTGCTGCTTAATCCTGTTCAGGGTTGCGAGGGAAGCTGGAGCCAATCCAATCTGACTTCGGGTGAGATGTACACCCTGGGCAGGTTGCCAATCCACCACAGAGACAAACAAACACTCACAGTCACACCTAGGGGCAATTTAGAGTCGCCAATTAGCCAATGCTCTCTGTGCATGTCTTTGGACTGTGGGAGGAAACCGGAGTACCTGAACGAAACTTACGCAGACACGGGGAGAACATGTAAACTCCACACAGAAAGGCACCCAGGTCGACCTCGGGGATCGAACCTTTCTTGCTGTGAGGCAACAGTGCTAACCACCACCCCAGCTTGCCACCCCTCAAGTCATAGTTAAAAAGGAAGAGTCTAGCATTTCTTCTAACAGCTCTCTCTATCTGACACATTTTGACTCACTTTCCTGTAACAAAAGCAGAACAAAAACCTAACTTGAAAATGGAATGGAGGTCTATGAGCAATTGGAAATGAACAATAAACATAGTTTCTTTAAAGAGGAAATGCTCCTGGAATTTTCCTTCTTGGTATTTGTAAAAGTACAATCTGATTTAATCAGTGTATGCCTTCTAATCCTTCTACATCTGATCTAACGAAAATTCCCTTCAGACACACCAGTTAGATTACAGAATGAAAAGTTTATTACGTAGCAATGCATATCCATTTATAAAAGTGTACTTTATGAAACCTTTATTATTATTTATAAAACAGTATGCTTGATGAAACTGTCATTATTTGAAAATACTGAATGTGCACATCTTCTATCATTTATTTCACACACTGATGACAATGACTGGTTACAAATGATCAGCAGTGATGTGGATGTGGGAACACGTCATCCTTATACATAAAAAATAAATCATGTTCAACAAAAATGACATTTCAAAATGAACAAATCAATGAATCAATGAATAAATAACCTCCAAAAATGTTACTTAGCATATCTTTCAACACTGTTAACAGTAATTTATTAACAAATGGGGGGGCAAGGTGGCAGGGTGGTTATCACTGTCATCTTTCAGCAAGAAGATCCTGTGCATGTCTGCGGGTGAGTTCTCTGGGTACTCCGGTTTCGTCCCATAGTCCAAAGACATGCATATTTGGCAGACATCTAAAGGCCCGCCCAGCCAGTGGGGTGGCCTCATTCCTTGTGAGCATTGCTGTTACCAACGATGCCAAAGCGGCATCTGATAGTCTGGTCAGTCCAGGTGATTAACACCAAGAATGTTTTAAAGCAAACATTTATGACTGGCAGCATAGTTAAACAATTCACCTGCCAAAGTGGAAGTTGGAGAAAAGCTTCACTTCTAACCCTGGCCTACAATGTTCTTGAAATCATAATAACATTTACAGTTACAGAACATAATGGGGACAGAGAGAACAAGTGAGTGAGAAACCAGCAAGTAATTAGTGTAAATGAACATACCGCCAAATATGAAAATTCAAGATAGTTAAAAGCACCAGTATTCAGTATGGCAGTAGTGGGAAAAGGTGTTACCAAATCTAACGGGCAAAGTTCTCCAAGTCAGGAGGTCCACCACTTAAAACCATGGCCCAGCAGGTTTATTTCTCCAGTCAGTCTCTGGTCAATGACTGTAGTTAAGTTAAATACTGAAGTAAAGTAGACGAACAGCAATCATTTTGTTTAGGTGGATCAGAGCCAGGTAAGGCCCAGGGGTTAAGGAGATGTGATCGGCAAACTGCAGAGGATTGAGTACAGTATAATCTCTGCCAAGTACATACGATTTGCTCTTTATGTATCTTCCCAAACTGCACACCTTTCGCCTTGACATACAA
This sequence comes from Chrysichthys thysi, assembly GCA_030068315.1. Taxonomy (NCBI): domain Eukaryota; kingdom Metazoa; phylum Chordata; class Actinopteri; order Siluriformes; family Claroteidae; genus Chrysichthys; species Chrysichthys thysi. Next base: position 3,229 of record JAQLOM010181990.1, on the reverse strand, counting down.
AGCTGAGACTCGATTAGCATACGTTTATTTTATTTTTATTGTATTAATGTTGTCTTTCATATTTGGGCTTTGATGTTTTCTCTCTGCATGCTGCTAATGCTCCGCTGAATTGCCTGGAACATTTATTTGGTTTGCTTTTCTGTCCAGTTTCAAGTTTACCTCTTGATGCCATTTAAGTGTGCTGATATTTGACCTCTTTGGGCTTTTGCTGGATGAGCTTTGGTAGATGAGATCTGCAAGTTCAGATTCACTGTGATATTTGTCTTGGTTTGTAACATTGTGAGATTTAACTTTGGGAGATTTCCAGGTACTTCTGGTATAAACACACACGCCAGATTTTCATGTGTTACTGGACAGTGCTGCTATCCTATACGTGCAAAAGGCTAGCCAAAAGGCCACATGTGCAGTGCAGCTACTGAGCCAGAATGACAGGAAGACAAAACAAAAGAAATGTACTTTTTACAGCAAGGAAGAAGAAGAAGAAGAAGAAGAAGAAGAAGAAGAAGAAGAAGAAGAAGATTCCCTGAATGTCCAATCTGGCACTTTAAATCATATCTTCAGAATCACTGGACAATTATAACCCACATTTGCTGGGAGTTTACATGTTATCTGATGTTTGTGATGTAAATGATGACTCTAACATGTCATACTGTGTCTTATATAAAACCCCTCCTATAAAGGAAGTGCTAAAGGACGGAGTCTGAGACAGCTGCAGTCCTTTGAGCTGTCAAGTCCTTGAACCTAAAAAGTGTTTTACAAGAAACAAGCATTTGGGTGGCCGAGAGGCAAAAAAGAAGAAGAAACGAGAATGGCATCTAAGTTTTCAGAGGAGGAGTTGTCCTGTCCCGTGTGCTGTGAAATCTTTAACGATCCTGTTCTTCTGCACTGCAGTCACAGTTTGTGTAAAGTGTGTTTGGAGCAGTTCTGGGAGACCAAAGGATCCAGAGAATGTCCTGTTTGTAGGAGAAAATCATTGATGGAATGTCCTCCACTAAACTTGGCATTAAAGAACTTGTGTGATAAGTTTTTACAGGAGAGAAGTCACACATTTTCACCAGCGTCAGAAGAAGTCTGCAGTCTACACAATGAGAAACTCAAGCTCTTCTGTCTGGACGATCAACAGCCAGTGTGTGTGGTGTGTCAAATTTCAAGGAAACACACCAACCACAAATTCTGCCCCATTGACGAGACCGCAACAGATTGCAAGGTGAAATGTTCAAAAATGTCACATATATGATATATTACATATGACAAGATTTTAATTAATTAAAAAATATACAATAGAAAGACAAGTGTGAAAATGCATTTGTATAGCGTCTGTGGAAATATGTCTTTCATAGTCCTTAGTGCTAAATGACCACTGTTCTCGTGTTATAGAAAGGACTTTAAAAATACATTTCATTTTTGAACTGGTGCTAGAAATGTAACCAAATGTTACCACATGAAAGAAAATGTCTATAATACATTTAATCTCTGGATACAGACACAGAATATAAAAGATTTGTATTTAATTGGTAATATTGAATGCAAATTATATAAATAGGGTTTTCCCATTCAGACAGTTTCAGATACTTTCTGGCATGAGGAAAACATCAGCTTTTGGTCTTGTTGATAAAAAAAAAAAAAAAAACCCGGGGGAAACCCATTATCCACTAAATCACACGACAAGGAACTTAACACTGCAGTAACCCTGATGCTAATGTTACCACTTGTATTTTTATGGGCTTTTTATCTGATTTGTGACGCTGCGAAGATTCCTGACCTTGTGTTCCTTGTCATGTGATCAAATTCCTTCATGGCAAGTTTTTTACATTTTTGTAATTCATTTTCTGACATGTACAAAGAATTCAATTACAAAGGTATAAAATTTCCTGAATAATGTTAATTTTGCTGGATTTATCAGGTTTGTTACACTGTTACAAGGGCATCGTAACAGTGTGTGAGTTTGACTCACATCCTTCAAATGGCATTGTAAACATTGTACAGTTTCTGTATATCCTCTCACTGAGCAGTGATGTTAATCTGAGATAGCAGTGTGTAAAATAATAGCTGAAACACCGAGTCTCCAACACAGAGTGTATTGATCTGATTCAGGAGGAGCTCAAAACTGCACTGAAGCTCCTGCAGGAGAAACTGAAGATCTTTAAAGACTGTAAACTGAACTGGAGTCAGACTGCAGAATATATAAAGGTTAGAATGAATAATATTGATATTACAAAGGTATTTTCATCACTGCATATTCAGGTATGTTTCCATTCATTTCTTCTTCACTGCAGATTCAGGCCCAACACACAGAGCAACAGATTAAGAAGGAGTTTGAGAATCTTCACCAGTTTCTACGAGATGAAGAGGCAGTTAGGATCGCTGCACTGAGGGAAGAAGAGGAGCAGAAGAGTCAGATGATGAAGGTGAAGATTGAGAAGCTGAGCAGAGACATATCATCTCTCTCAGGTACACTCAGAGCCATAGAAGAGGGGATGACAACTGAAGACGTCCCGTTCTTACAAGTGAGGATTTAGTCAGTATTTATATTGTGAGAAAGTCAAACTACTTTCCATCATCAGAAACAATACATTTCAGTGGTGTAAAATTGAAAATCATGTCCACTGAGATTTGCTTTGTTGTTTTATAGAACTACAAGGCCACAGTGAAAAGGTGAGTGATGTTCCTGTCTCTCTTTCTAATCTATTTCGGATCTTTGTTTAGGGGCTGATGCAAATATTCCAATGGTCCAAAGGTGAATCTCAGTAATGGGATCAAAATATCAGGAATATGAAAAAGTTAATGCCACCATCATCAGAAAAAGAAGAAGAAGAAGAAGAATGACGACGACGATGATGATGATGATGATATTATTATTATTATTGTTATTATTATTATTATTAAGTATTATTATTATTATTATTATTATTATACATAATGACTGGTTAAGACCGGCTGGATGTAAGGGTAAAGAGCCTTTTCATCCAAACCCAGTGGATATTTTTTTTTCTTTCTCATATTTTCATATCTGATGAAGTTGTTTCATATATTACTCATATCATTCTTTTCCATCATAATTGAATAATAATAATATCCTCCTGAGACCCGAGAGGTGTTTAATGGTGTGCGCTTTGTCCTTTCTCCTCACTGTTTATCTTTTTTCGTAACTCAACTATTCAACTTGGTCATTGTCTCCAAACAGCAAGAAGTTTGGCAAAAGAGTAATACCCAATGGTCATCATATGAG
>JAQLOM010181968.1:0-10548 GCA_030068315.1 Chrysichthys thysi | reverse complement strand
CAAAATGGCGCCCGTAGTGTCGAACTTCCGTACTTCCTGATTATCAACGTATTTTCCGGCCAGTAATCCATCTTGCGCGTAGCGCTTTAAAATCTTTGGTTCAAACCTTTCTGTGGGCAGTTTGCATGTTCTTCCCATGCTTGCTTAGGTTTCCTCTGACAGCCAAAAAGGGATCTAGGTGAGGTCAGCTGGCTACTCTAAATGACCCCAGGTGTGAAAGTATGAGTGAATGGATGCTCATCTTTGTGTTAGCCCTTTTAATAGATTGGCAACCTGCCCAGGGTGTACCCCGCCTCTTACCCAAAGTCACCTGGGATTGGCTCCAGCTTCCCCGTAACCCTGATGGATAAGTCATCCTGATGGTGAGAACTGATGGTTGACACAAGCTCAACAGCACCACCAAGGGTTGTAAGTAGAAATACACATTATGGTCCCAGTAAGGAAAGGCGGGTCTGATTTTTCTTTCTAGCCCATACTGTAGATTCACACAGCTTGTCACTGATGGCGGTGGTAGCACGGGGGTAAAGACGTTGGCCTACTGACCGGAAGGTCGAGAGTTCAAATCCCAGCATCACCAGGCTGCCACTGCTGGGTGCTTGGGCAAGGCCCTCAACTGCTCCAATGTATAAATAAGTTAAATGTAAGTTGCTCTGGATAAGGGCCTCTGCCCAATATTGGTGATGTAATGTAACGATAGCCATGTCAAGTGATCACGTCTGCCGAATCCCCCCCCCTACATTTTGTGCGCACTGGGACTAATTTATTAAGCCTGCATCGCTTACACATCCATAATACATCTTTAGCATTGACTGACAAGGCACCAGTGACAAACAACCGTGTGCGCGTGACGAATAAGAACGAGATGGATTACTTCATCGATCACAATGTATTTTGGCACCATTTTTCTCCACCATTTGGTCACTTTCCAATTCCCAACTGACTAACGCCAGGCAAACTAGAGACATGTGCCTATTTCTAGCACTTTTAGACTCTTTTCTATAAAGAAAACTATATATACTTATGGAAAATATACTTATGGGAAGCTAGCAAGACTGCGCGCGACATGACTGATATCCAGCGATTCCGCTAATATTGCTACTTATGAAGCATGAAGCAATAATTAAAATGTATCCGGTACGTTTTAAAATCCATTTTTACAACACTTTACTTCACTCACTGTTTCTGTCTATTTGTCTGGTACAAATTTGGTAATCAATTTTTAACCTACTTCCCATTAACCTATTGACTTGAACCTTGGTAGACATGTTCTACTCCGATGACAATGCATTTTAAGCAAAAAAAGTTTTGGAAAAATCCAAATTTAAAAAAAAACTTTAAATGTCTACTCGTGAATCTTAAGTGATAGAGAAAAATAAACTATGCACTCGGATAGAGTTGAGGATGCAGATTACGAATCTGAAAAAAAAAAATAGATTGTTGTCTATTTCATTACCCAGTGAGGAAAGCGTTGTTTTTAAATTTCATAGAAATGAAATTTTTACGAAGATCATTTACAACTCGAGGCAAAACAGATGGTCATGTAACATCCGTTGTTAAGTACCAAACAGTACGGTCTTCGGAACGCTAAAATCGACTATTCCTGCGTTCTTCCGTTATTTCTGTTACGGTGTGTTTATTCAGTCCCTCCACACTTCCGTTCAATCAATAACCTTCATCGCAGTCTTAGTTATATCTGGGCACGCTACACGGCAGTAGATGATGTGACGTGATTGAACCAGACGGCACGAGCTTTTGCACGCATGAGAACAGTCTGCTTCATCGTTGTTTATGAGAATCGAATACGCTCTCAAAGATATCTCCTAATGCAAACGGTACCGTCCGTCTCTTCGCTTTGCAAATCAACTAAACAGCCTCGAGCCTCGCTGGAGCAGCGAGGAGGATGTCGAGCTTGGCGTGTAACGGGTCACTGGCTGCGCTGAGTGACACGGAATCAGATACATACCATTTGCAAAAGGCATCCGAGGAGATAGCGGGAGCGAGCGGGGTACACGAAGATCAAGTTTATTACAGCACCAGGTGAGCTTTTTAGGCCATCGGTTACAACTGGAGAGATAAAACGTGCCAATATGTGTAGAAACTCGGTCCTGCTTATCTGACCAAACAGACTGATTCGCAAAAAGTCAATATTGGAAATCTACCTGCTATAAAAGCATAATGTAGATAGAGTACAGTCTAAAAGTCTGCGTTTAATCACTGAGAGCTGCTTTTATTCCATTCGTCATGAAACAACGCATACAAATAATACATTGCTCATACAAAACACCATCCTTTCATATAAAGAGAAAATAAATTGTAATACTGTACATTAACGGATAAGAAAATATGCGCATGTTTCGGTCACTGGGTTTGCATTTAGAAAACTTTTTTCGGATTATCCGGATCCGACCTTAAACTCAGTTCCTTGCCAACAAAAGCATTTTTTAAATATATGGTGATACAGTCCTCCCTCGCCATATCGCAGATCACCTATCGCGGCTTCACTGTATCGCGGTTTTTATATGCGGTATAAAAAAATATAAAAATGTTAATTCAAACATACTAAAAGATTATTAAATGGAAAGAAAATACAGTACGTATTTCATCAGCGGATGAATACACGATGAAAACACAGTGTACGCTGCTACTGCTTGTGCTAGTTCGCCCACAAGAGCACTATTGGCTGATGGATGGGAGGCGACCAACCAGAGCGCTGTGATCTGTAGCCTGGGTGCTGATTGGCTCAGTGACCGTTCATCTCATTGTCGTCACCTTCATCATCATCATCAGTACTGCACAGCTAATTCATCATCTTGATCACTCAAGTTGTAGTAGACTTCACTGGTGAGTACGCATGTAGAATTTTATATGTCGTGAAAATGACATAGGTTTAAAAGTGTAGAAAGTGTTTAAGAGCAGAGGAAGTGTTTATAAGAGTGTGGAAGGGTTTATAAAGCCTTATATGGTCGCTACTTCCCGGATTTCACCTATCGTGGGGGGGAGCTCTGGAACGTAACCCCCGTGATAGGTGAGGGATGACCGTATATGCACATATCACCTCATCATGTACAGTGGACCCTCGGCCCGAGGACGCATCGGATGGCGAACAAATCGATGTACGAACTAAATTTCCGAATAGATTTTGATCCTCGACTGATGTACAGGCAGCCAACCCACATGTCATGGCACAAACCTTAAGTTCCGGTCAAGCGCTCGTGGTGCGAACGTGTTCAACGCATTTTTTCATTGAGAGTAAGAAGCCTAAGTGTGTAAAAGTTGAAATAAAGAAATAAATAAATCACAAAACATGAGAAGTGCCACCATATCCCTCCGCCACCATCCACCTCCGCCAGCAACTTACGCATCCGACGCAAAGGTGACGAGCATTAAAAACATCAGTTTCAGTTTATTTAATTTAGCTTTATTTTTCTATAATTAAGGTTCTATTCATTTTATTCTATGTTTTATTGCCACACATAAACCCATAATACGCTTTAAAAACATGTTTTGAGGCTGAAACATATTCATTAGATTTACATTCATTTCAATGGGAAAAACTGATCCGGGTCGCAAACAAACCGGGTCGCGAACAGAGTCTTGGAACTCCTACTGTGCTGGTAGAAATCTGTTCCACATGTCGAGCCAAGCCTGACCCATACCTATACTTCTGCTTAAAACCTGTGCCATAGTCTGTGCCCCGGCCTGATGCGCACGTCCCCTGAAACGCACCTGCGTGTTGCGGCGATGCAGACCGCTTCCACTGTGATTGGTCCTTTTGGTAGCATTGCGCTTCCTCCCATGCATTTCCAGGTTCTTCTCAGTGAAAAGCACTCGAGAAACTACCATCACGCTATTGTGATATAACGTGTGAGGCCAGCTTAATCTTGCAGGATCGCACACTTTTTCTTCTGACTCCCAGCAAACACGCAGTGTCGGTCGGGTAACGTGTGCCGACTCAATAAAAAACAATAAAGCATCTGTTAATCAGTGATGGAAAAACTAGGGATTTAAACACGACTTACACTGGAAGTGTTCAGAGCCGCTCATACGGCGAAATACACACGAGTTCAATCACTTCAGAAAAGGTTTACTATTAATCCCATGAAGCCCCCTAGCCAATCAGCCTAATCCCCTCTGTGCATGTCTTTGGACTGTGGGAGGAAACCAAAGTACCCAGAAGAAACCCACATGGACACGGGGAGAACATGGAAACTCCATACAGAAAGGCGCCCAGGTCAACCCCAGGGATCGAACCCCGGACCTTCTTGCTGTGAGGCGACAGTGCTAACCACCACAAAGTTTTTGATCAAAGTACTTTAAAAAAAAAAAAAAAAAAAATTCTAATATTAAGCATTATGTTCAATTAATGTCGATAATAACGGAACAACAAACATCAACGTTAGGGTGAATGAATAGCGGGCCCTAATATCCCTTATCCTTAATTACTAATAATTGGCATCAGTACCATCACCTCCCACCCAAAAAAAAAAAACTAAACTAAACAAGACTCCTACAAGAAAATACTCATTTTTGTAATATCAAATTTTTCATATGCTATTGGAAAATTATGAAACTCAGCTTATTAGTCACTTGCACCACTTGTCCGTGAGGATGCAATTAAAAATGCAATTAAAACCATCTCTAAAACAACGTCTTTAGGTTTAGGTTCTATTAGCGTCACGCTGTATGGATGTATAGATTATACTCGGAGTGTAAAATAATGGTGAATGATTAACCACCCATTTCAATATTAAAAGGTGTTCAGGAAGCAATAATTTTATAATATTATTATGCCTTGGGATAATCAGTCTCTCGACACAGGTAGGCTATATCCAGAGTACCAGGACGCATATAGCACAAGATTCATCTCTCAGCTCTCCAAAGCACAAAGTCCCTTAGAGGATTAGTAGACGCTCATTACTTTGCAATCATAACAGGAGGCAGGCTGCTGAGAAAGCAGTCCCATTGATACACCTACTATCCTGACTCTAGGTATGAATTAATCTGGCATTGCTTTATTATTATTCAGATTCTTTATTATTATTATTCTGATTGACTCTTAGTCATATGAGTACAAGGGATTCACCAAGACTGACTCTGTTTGAATCTACAATCTGGCAAGGTTCTTTCTCTTATTTAATGTAGTTCCTTTGGACAAGACAAAAGCCCAGCATTAAAAAAATAAAAATAAAAAAATAAAAATAAAAAAAACCACCAGCAAAAATTCAACCGGTTTGGTTAGAACGTCGAAACGATGTGGTCTTTGTATCTTTTCCAAACTGAATCTTCTCAACCGTTGGAACCGACCAAACGTACTGTATATTTTATGTAGCAGCTTTCTTCTGAAGATACGAGTCCTGAAATGTGCCAAGAGACGCAAAATGAACCCATGAACAGAGCTGCAGGGCTCCAGAAATGCGACGTGATTTGAATATTTGGACCGAATTGGATGTGATACATAAAGCACATTCTCTGTGCTTCGTTGATTTTGGTGATTTCCGCTCACACGTTTCTCCCTGCTGTACAGGTGCTCCCTGAGTTCCCATGGCCTGATTTATGATTTTTCGAAGTCACGATGACAACAGTGATCAGCTACAAATTGTTAAATATTTACAAAATATTTTCAATTCGCGGGCAGGCATTGCAGGCAGGCCAGCGTAACAGTGTTCAGACGACGCCCGGAAGTACGCGGCCGACACCGGGAAGTACACAGACAGCGACCGGATCACTCTCTCGTGCAACTCACAGGGTTACCTTGTGTATCGGTGTACCGTACAGTGCACACCATTTTTTTTTTGTGATTATTAACGGAACAGCTTCAGCGGCGGCTGTCTATAGCCGGAGCTCAGCATTTGTGTAGCGGTGTGTCGTGGTTGGACGGAGCTCAGAGACACAGTGCTGCTGCCTCCACTAGGTGCGGATGTCTCTGACAAACTCTCTCTTTTGACAGAAATGTGATTTAAATGAAATCTTCAGTGAGTGTGTGTGGTCTTCTACAGGAAAAGACTCCTGGGTTGGCTTGGCTAAGATGGGCTAAACTGGACTAAGCTAAGCTAAGATACCTAAGTGGTTCAACACAGTGGTTCGACATACGATGGGTGCGGCGGAACGCATCTCCATCGTAACTTGAGGACTACCTGTATTTCCGACCAATGAATAAATACATGTTCAGTCCATATAGCCGTTTTTTTTCTTTTCTTTTTGTCTTCTTTGCTTTGGTTCTGGGCTACTACTCAGAAGTATCATGATTAACCTTGTTCTCTGACCCCAGGTTCCTAACAAAATCTGGATGTGCCAAAACACGGTAGTGTTCTGTTAAAAAACAAAAACAAAGTGTGATTACAAATGAGGAATATGAAATGGTCAGGCTGGATAGCCTTCCAACATGAACGTCAGCTGTAAATGAGTGCAAGATACACAGCAACACAGCTCTGATTTCTGCTTCATATGCCGACGCTGTTTATGTCTGGAATTAAAAAAAACACATAAGGCACATGGTTCATTCGAATCCATTAAGTGTTATGTCTGATTTCTGTATTATTATTTAACTTTACCTAGAGCCATGCTGACCCTTCTCGTCCTGGGGTCTCGTGAGCTGAGCCGTACATTAAAGATACAGGTGCTCCCCAAGTCACGATGACGATTGCGATGCGCTAAAAATTGTAAAGTATTTAGAAAAAAATTTAAATTCCCAGGCAGGCAATGCTGAAGGGTTGGCAACTTTTACAATCCCAAATGCGGGACGCTCTACGAGCGGGGTCGGGGGTAGGTGGTTGGGCATTAAAAATTTTGCGTGCGGGGGGCAGGTGGGGGCGGCGACAGCGTTTTTCCAGTGGCCAGTGCAGTCACGAAAACACACCAGGCACTAGCCATGCTGACAGTAATCTTTTATTGGCCGGTAAGACTGTGCCTGGAATGCGGGAATAGAGCTGTCCCGACTGGACACTTCAAAATCACCCATTTTCCCGGACGACCCGTGTAAATCGGGACGGTTGGCAACCTTACAATGCTGGCAGGCCAGCGTAACAGCGTATGATGTATGCGGACATTTGGACGACGACCTGAAGTACGCAGAAGACACCCGGAAGTACACGGAATATACACGTAGAAATAAAAGGTCCAAGCTGTACTTCATCTTGTATGTTATTAGGGTGGTACAATCAAGGGTCCTTGTATGTTACCTTCAACATGCATCTTAATCCCATTAAAAGTAAATTAAAGTACAAAAGTAGGAGGCTGTTCCTTTGAATTTCTTCACTAGATGACGTATGTATGTGTGTCAGGCAGGGCCGGATTATCCATATGGGCCAGTGGGCCGGTGCCCAGGGGCACCAACCATTCACAACCAGTGTGGGGTGTGGGGGGGTGGGGGGCACCACATGACACAAGCTTTAAAAATATGTTTCCTTAATTTTTATGGTATTCACTTGAAATCGTTTAAAGGCCATACATAACTCGTCATGAACACTAATTTCATAATAATAATAATAATAATAATAATAATAATAATAATCCCCCTCCCCAATCTGTCAGAGTTGAGTCAGTCCACAAATGTATCATTTTTTAAAACCGTTACAGAAAATGAATGGAAAATGGACGGACATCAACTGAGTGGTTGTGCAAACAGAAAAAGAAAAAAAAGACAAGGACTCGAGACGTCTAGCCACGATTCAAAATGTTCCGGCGATCCATGGTGTTTTTTGTAAGAACATCAGGACCTGCGGTCACTAGCAGCGCTGAAGCCCAAGCTAGTGAAGACGGTAACGCTAGCGGGGGGAGATCATTTGCCTACATGTACCATGCCTACATGTTTGCCTACTTGGCACCTGTGAGGTAAAGTGCCCAGGGGCACCACACTGTCTTAATATGGGCCTGGTGTTTGAGAACTATGCAAAGCTCAGAAGGTACATACAGTAGGTACACTGATCAAGGCAAGCCTCACATGAGTGATTATGACAAATGATACATGTGACAGGGTCACGTGATCTGTCGCAGTCTGTGAGAGCTGATGGGAAATGAGGTCCAAGGTGGCTGAAACTGGAGATGAAGTGTCAGTTTGCTGTTATTGGGTAAACGTTTACTTCTCTTTGTTTCCACTGAAGAATGAAGTATTGGCACCTCGTGGCTGTTTGGAGATGCAATGTTTTACTGCTTACCGCCGAATACTGATATCACCACCAAATAACCAAATAGAGAGCGTCCTACAATCGCGCGGTTGTAACCTGATGGAAAACTGGATAGCCCAGGGTTAGGATTAGTTCCTGAGTCTTGAATTGATGTTTGGTGGAAAAGCACTATATGGTCTGGACAGGTCATTGGGAGTTTCAGGAATGGCAAGGAACGATCCTAAGACCAATTTCAGGTCATTAATGGTTCTGAAAGACCTGCGATCATTATTCCTCTTTTGATTTTGCTACCATGGCATTGCTTTAATAGCGTTACGCACAGCTAATGGGAACAATTGCCATTCCTTGCCAAATGCATGCATTTGCTCACGGGAATTGTAGGAATTTCAATGATTACCAATGTCTACTGTCAATGCCCACGTCAAGCTTTATACATTACGGACAAATGTTTTGCCCCTTGTGGATGTTTTATCAGGATAAAATTCAAATTCCCATCCCTAAGTCATCATTAAACAGACTACTCTTAACAGAAGGTTATCTAGAGTGGAGATTTTCACACAGCTGGAGGGGGTCTACAGTTTCTTGACTTTGATCAACTGCAGCCTATTAGCACGTTTTAACTCACATTGGGACACACAATAGAGTGTAAACTTTCGAGCAAATTAAATCTTCCTAACACACAGTAACACATTTATTATGCATTAAAACCGCATACGTTTGCTTCATCGGCCTTAAGCTGTGCCCGTGTCCCAAAGGTTGCAGGTTCACAGTTCGCTTCATGGTTTTACATCAGAAACCTGTGGGTTTCGGTATCCCAGGCTTCCCACTGCATTCTCCCACGGCACGGTTAAATAAGGTCTCTCCCTTATTTGAGGTGCGAAGAAAAATGCATGTGACAGAAAATATTAAGAGGCCGCAAGGGCTCACAGGCATGGCACGAAATGCTGAAGGAGCTGTAGGAAAAGTGAGTGCGGTATCCATCCACTTATTAGGCATGTCTTCCGCATGCTGAAAGAAAGGTTCCTGAAGGAGCGAAGACTCCAACGCGCTCTCGTTCATCACCCTCAATCACCTTCTTTCTCTTAAAGCACTAGACTCTCCTGCTGTTACCCGAGTGCTCGTTCAGGGCTAAAAAAAATAATAATCCCGAACGAGCAGAACGATATTTCCAGCAATTCTTTTTTTTTTTTCCTTTCTCCGTGTCAGCCAAAAACAAAAACGAGCTGACGACTGTATGTTTTTCAGTGGATCTGATGCAGAAGAAGAAGTCACTTGGGATATTACGCAATATACCCAATGGACCCGGTGATGAAATCGTTTACACTGAAACTGCTTTCCGCATCCACGTTTATTAGTAAAAGTGGTTATAAATGTTCATCAGCCATCAGCGGCACTCAGCGTTTTACCTTGTAAAGCAGTGGTTCTTAAAGTATGGGTCGCGAGGCCCTCAAGAATGGGTCGCGAGGGCGTGGCAAAAAAAAAAAACGTTTTTCTAAGAGAAAAAAACGTCCCCCGCACGCAATATTTTAACGGCGCGCGACAACCCCACCCCGCTCGCAACAATTTTAACGCCGCATGAGCCCCCCACCCCCACCATTTTAACAGTGCACACGCACCCCCGCTCGCAACATTTCACTTGGTTGGGGGGTTATGTTGGGTCGCGACACACCCACCGGACCTGAATTTGGGTCGTGCCCAAAAAAGTTTAAGAACCACTGCTGTAAAGCAATGAGATGAAACTTAAACTCCTCTGAGGAACAGTGTAGGAGTGCTGTGCTCCTTTCCCATTGTTGATTGTTCATTCAGTTGAGCTCCGATATTAAAATCTGATGGAAACGTAAATCACAGAATGCCATAATGCCAATGATGATTACGATACTTCTTAACAGTGACTAATACTGCTGTTTTCATTTCTGAGCTGTGAAATATAGTTGACTAACAGTGTCCGGATTTTACGTGCTAGTTTAAGTGCGATTACACCTACTAAAATAGATCTCGTCAGAACAAAAATAGTGACGCCCGGGTCCAATCTCACGATAATAATAGTCTGATGAACTCAGCCGAGTAAGGGATGAGGCAGAAGGTATCACTGACCTATAAAATGACTGCAGAATAACAGTGTTTGTGAAAAGCATGAAAACTTTGTCCTGCCATTTATGGCGAAGAGGATTTAACAAGCTCTTAATGAAACGTAACACACACTCGGGAAATATATCCATATTTGTTTGTGGATATCTGAGCTTCCCGCAAGTACGCAATAATGCATGTGTTTTTTGCCCTGGTGTCATCTCAGGGGACTTGCTTTAGTGCCCTGTTTATTATGATAGCTGTATAGTTGTCTCATGATTGATTTGTGTCAATAAAATGTGATATTTGCTTAAAAAAAGAAAGAAAGAAAGAAAGAAAGAAAGAAAGAAAGAAAGAA
>JAQLOM010181866.1:0-10552 GCA_030068315.1 Chrysichthys thysi | reverse complement strand
TTAGCGTATGTTTTCCAAGAGGTGGCGCTAGCCGTTGTTTGCTGAAACAGATAAGTTACGGTGGGCTTATCAAAATGTCGTCCACGGTGGTACTTCTATCTATTGCGTAAGTGATCCATCTTGCTCCGCTGTAAAATCTTTGGTTTAACTTTATCAATGTTCTTGGGATTCTTAGCTAGTTATCAGCCAACTAATAAGCCTTGCTTGCTGTCTACATTTGGGTATTAATGAGGCAATAAATGTGACTTGACTTTATGCAGCCACAATTATAGTAAAGTGGGAGATCATGTAATGTACAGATGAATGTTCAAAAATAGCCAAGCTTTAATTAAAAAAAAAAAACCAAAACATATTTGCTCCCAAACAAGATTCATTAATTCACTGGTATTGGCTTAGTCAGGGGAATAAACAGTGTTATTGTTTTTTCTGCTCCACATATCATTCCGTAAAAATGTGCACCATTGGTTGCTGACCAGCATGTATGCAATCCTTTAAAACTTGTGATTCTAGAATGTTACAGACAATTCCTTCTGGAATCTTATAATTAAGGATAGTTTAATTTTATTTTATGTTTTATTGCCACACACAAACCCATAATACACTTTAAAAACATGTTTTTGAGGGCTGAAACACATTAAAGTGAAACCTTGGATTGCGAGCATAATCCGTTCCGGAGACGTGCTTGTAATCCAAAGCACTCGTATAACAAAGCGGATTTCCCCATAAGAAATAATGGAAACTCAGATAATTCATTTCAGAACCCACAAATATTTATATAAAAATAATTCATACAAAATATCACGTGAAAATACATAAAACTGTCATGAATCTGCCCTCATGGAGTGTGTGTGCAGCACACCTGTTCTAAAGATTATTTACTATAAAAATGACTTCCGGGTAATACTGTCCTTGCAGCCACTGGTGCGTGCGAATCGTGCCGTGGTTGGTGCATCACATGGGTGGCGATAGATTGGGACTGATTGCAGGAACTATAAAAAGACACACGCAAGCACGCCAAGGTCACAAAGCATTAGTTGTCATTTCCCGCGCTATTCACGTGTTTGTTTTCTCCAGTTTTGCCCAAGTTTCTGTTTCTTGTTATTCTCATGTTTATGCCAGTCTCTGATATCCTGTTTGCACCTCGGTTGACCTTTGTCATAACATGTGTCCACCTCAACCCCACCACACCTGACAAAAATAAAATAGCCTGCACTTTACCTTTAAAAAGAATCATGTCTGGTGTGAGGGAGAGGGGAGAGGAGGAGGATTATTGTGTAGGATGACTTTCAGTACAACTCACAGAATCACTGCATTCTTTCGCTCACTGGGATCTTTTTCTTTTCGTGCGACTTTAACAAGGAAACTATCCAGTGATGGCTGCTTTTGCCTCCTTTTGAGGATTTCACAGAAATGTGACAGTGCATCGTCATTAAACATTCATCGCTCGCACTGCTACAGCCTTATTCAGGTGGTGCTTTACTACAAAGTTTCGCACTCTTTTCCACATTTTACACATCTCCCTGATCTCATTTCAAGTTCAGTTTCAATGGATTTCGGAATCAGGCTTTTTCTACGCTAGCGTGGATGTTGACTATTGACTATACAAGTGAGCCACAGTTCTGCAGTGAGTGAGAGAGAGAAGTTGTGATCACGTGAGGCTCGGCAGACGAAGCGTATGGATAGTACTCATATTGCAAGACCTCGCTCGTTCATCAAGTCAAAATTTATTAAAATTTCTTGCTCGTCTTGCAAAACACTCGCAAAAACTAAGTGACTCGCAATCCAAGGTTCCACTGTAAATGGATTTACGTTACCAGTAATGTCAATGGGAAAAATTGATTCGGGTCGCGAACAAATCGGTTTTAGGAACGAATTAAGTTCGTGATCCGAGGTCCCATGGTATTTAAGATGGGAGAAATTCATGTGGCTCTTTGACCTCACGCAGAGGCATGGGGGGCCCATTTTGGATGCCTGTTGAAGTTACCAAATATGGCTCTTCACCCAAGGCAGGTTTATTACCTTGTAATGGGCAAAATTGTAAGATTCTAAAGTGCTCATTGTGATTCTAAAGAAAAACAGACAATTCATTTTAGGATTTTAATAACACATGCGGCACGGTGGCTGAGTGGTTAGCACTGTCGCCTCACAGTGAGAGGGTCCTGGGTTCGAGCCCCGGGTTCGGCACGGGTGCCTTTCTGTGTGGAGTTTGCATGTTCTCCCCGTGTTCGCATGGGTTTCCTCTGGGTACTCCGGTTTCCTCCCACAGTCCAAAGACATGCACAGTGGGGATTAGGCTAATTGACTACTCTAAATTGCCCGTAGGTGTGAATGTGAGTTTGAATGGTTGTCTGGCTCTGTGTTTTGGCCCTGCCTTGGATTGGCAACCTGCCCAGGATGTACCCCGCCTCTCACCCAGAGTCAGCTTGGGTTGGCTCCAGCTTCCCCCGCAACCCTGAGCAGGATTAAGCGGCAGAATATGAATGAATGTGTGAGTGAGTTAGTAATCATGCTATTGAATGACTCATAATACTGATGACTGCCCCATTGTGTGCAGACTGTAATGCAGTGATAGAGGTAAATAATACTAGAGATCAGGATGGCATTCATATTTGCACTAATAACTGATGTTATCACACAACATTATCTAGATATCTGTACTTATTTCCTGTTAGGGGGAAATGGTGCTTTTCTACTTGATCCTGATTCTGGTTACAGTCCATGTGGCCTTTCACATTTTCTTCCTGTTTCTATACGGGTAACCTCCATGTTCCCTTGTTTCCACACACCGTCTAAAAATATGCCAGTAGGTGGATTGGCTACTCTAAAATGCCTCTAGGTGTAAATGATTGTGAGAATGTGTGGGTGTGCGTGGTGTTCTGTGATGAACTTGTGTCCTATACAGGATGCACATATTCCTGTCTTGCACCCAGTGTTTCCGGGAAAGGCTCGGGCTCTTCATCAATGCTGACCAGAATAAAGCATTTAAAGAAGATGAATATTCAAATCAGTGAATTTTGTTTCATATTGAAAGAATAGCATTGACGATGCATAATGCATAGAAGTCTATAATAGTGAACTCAAGAGGCTGTTATCAGTATATCTCATTTAACAATATTTGGAACTTACTGTTGGAATTTCATTCAAATGCATCTTGAAAATATATTTCCTCAACAGCGGAAAAAATGTCTTTGTTTTAATCCCTTAATGCACTGCGATAGATAGATAGATAGATAGATAGATAGATAGATAGATAGATAGATAGATAGACAGACAGACAGACAGACAGACAGACAGACAGACAGACAGACAGACAGACAGACAGACAGACAGATATATAAACAGATAAAATTTTGTCAGTGACTAGTACATGTAATCAGCAATGCAATGCAGTATAGCATATATTAGCATTATGCAAATTAATAAATTGCAGGTTTATTTTGGTGGGTGGCATAATGGTGGAGTGATTAGCACTAGTTAGGCTTATTAGCTACTCTAAATTGCCCATAGGTGTGAATGGTTGTCTAGTTCTGTGTGATGGCCCTGTGGTGGATGGCGACCTGCCCATGGTGTACCCAGCTCTCACGTGAAATTAGCTGGGATTGGCTACAGCTTCCCCCATGACCCTGTACAAGATTAAGCAGGAGAAGATAAGTGAGTGACTGAGTTTTATTTTGCAGGTTTAGCACTGTCTAGAGAATGAACGGAAGGTTCGTTTAGCATTACGAAACAGAATGAATGGAAAATGGTTTAAGTCATTTAGGTAAATTACTCTGATTAAGTGGGGGCAGGCAAGAACTGTATCAATGAACTGCCGATGCTTAACAATGTAACCTGAGGGCATGAAATACCTTTAGTGCACTATGTTGTTTGGTTTGATTCACACACACTTGCGCATCTCTTCAGACCCCTTTTTTCTTAAGATTGTTGTTTGTTTGTTTGTTCCTTCTTTTACTAGTCCTTTTTTTTTGTTTTCAAGCTCAAATCACTGTAAGTCAAATACAATATGAGGAGCAATATGTCGTGTGTTTGTGTGTGTGGGTGTGGGTGTGTGTGTGTGTGTGGGTGTGTGTGTGTGGGTGTGTGGGTGTGGGTGTGTGGGTGTGGGTGTTTGCAATGTTATTGGACCTTTGTCCTTATAATAGTGTTCTATATAATGCTCTCTGTTTTCCACAGTGAAAAAATAGTGAGTAGGTTGCCATTGCAAACACAGGACAATTCTTGATATTGGACTCAAAAATGTTGAATCTGGCTGGAGAGAGCGATGTTGTTTTGCAGTAAATCTTTACAAAGCTGTTTACCCCAAATCTTTTTTGTCAGAGTAAATGGCCATTATCCTATAACTGCTAAATTGCAAACTGTCTTTTAGTGTGGTAATATGGGACGCTGTTCCCCTAGTGGGGTTTATGGAAGGCTCTGTGCTGGAACATGTGTCAAAAGCATAGGAAAATACAGAATCACACAGCAAGTCGTTGTCAGGATGCTTTCACATTTGCAAGCAGTTACTGTTTAAAAAAATAAAATAAAATAATAATGACTTACCAATTCTTTCAGATTAGTGTTAGTGTTAACCAGAACCATGACTTGAATAAGCTATGCTTGATTGTTACTGTCCTTCTTTTTATATCTTCTCTCGGAGAAAATAAAAGTTATTCCTGAGTATAACAAGGGGATTAAGCTTAAATAAACAAAATTTTTTTTAAAAAACGCACAGAAAAGCATACTATGAAAGGCTGAATTTGTATCATTTAACCATCATATATCATGAAAAACATACATTCATTTAGACTGTTCTGATTCTTTCCTTTGTTAAGTTGCCACAGTTTGTAAGCTTTTTGGGGGAGAGGGAGGACATTCTTCAGGAAAAAAATGATAAATGCAGATGAAATTCCAGATTCGATTTGCAAGATTCAAATTAGTAAACTTTAATTAAGAGCAGCTGATTTCCTGATGGAGATGTAATTTCCACCAGATTTAGCCAGTGTGGGAACTCCTTCTGTCCCTTCAGTCGATTTCCATTCAAACCCACTCCAATGCTGCGTCTTTTAAAACCATTTACAAGCATGATAGAATGGAAACATGACGCATGATTCAGAAAGCACCTACAGTATGTGAGTGCAGAGTTTTGCCCTATGCAAACAGTTAAACAACTTTCCATCTCAAGAAGCTTGAAACTTCCAGTCACCATCATTTTGTCAGCTTCATCCAAGCAATTACGACTCACATCTAAACACCTACAGACTTCATACTGTAGCTAATGCTTTAATTCGTTTGTTTTCTCAGAGCAAAGTTTACTGCAGTTTTTGTTCATTACGTTAGACATGAAATAGAAGTTATTGAAAAACATGTTAGAAGATATTGACACTGATGGCTGCACATAAGGCTTGTTGCTGCTGTAATCTATGTTCCAAATCATATAATTTCCAAGAGCAAGAGTCTCTTGTGTGCTGTTCCCCTAATGAACTGCCATAGAGTGTAGTAAGAAAGCTAGCTTAAAGCATTTTCAAACCTTGGCCAGGGTGCTACAAAGACAACGTGGCCTGAATGTGAAAAATGAAAAGTCAACGTATATCTGTGGATTGATGAAAAGCAGATGAACCAGAATTCAGATCTCAGTGTTGAAAGCATATGTGTATCTGAAAGCTGTTTTGTTTTCCAAACCTGCATGTGATTGTGAAAAAATGTAAAAGAAAGTTTTAAAGACTTGGCACAGTAATCTCTGTTTATACATGAACTTGATGGGGGTGATGTGTCATTTTTTGGCCAGCAGTGGTAGTATGAGCTTATTCATCTTTCACAGTTTGTGGGTTTTAGGATTTCTTGAAAATAATATTTTCCAGCATGCATACAGCAGATATTGAGCTTGCTTCTTGTTCACAAGCAATTGGTTTTGTGTTTGAGCTTGATTCTCCATTGGACAGCACGTTAAGATATTCAATTTTCATATTATTATCATTCATACACCCATTTTTCATGACAAAACAGAAGCTTAGTGTCTAATATACACATACACACTGATTTAAGAATTTAAATTCACATTGTAATATGTTGTATCATTGGAGAAATATTTGGTGGAATGCAAGCTTGAAGATAAATCAGTTTCAGGAATAGTCTCCCAGTGTTTCATTTTTTTCTTTTAAATGATCAATTACCTTGACACCAGAAGTTCTGCTAACAGTATAATATCTTTGGAACCCCCTAAAAGTTATTTCGATAATTATCTAAATATACATTATTCAGTAACTACTGTAATGTGAATAGTACCGTGTAGTGGAATGAGTAGGAGAGTTGTTCTTAGCAGAGTGAGCACTGGGAGGGAGTACTGCAGAGAATGCTGGTGAAGCATTATTTGCATAGGATTTATCATGTAGTATTGTGACACTGATATTTCGTTCTATATGTTGTAAGATTGCCTTTAAGGTAACATGGGAGGAAAAGTGAATCCCCAGATGTGCTTAATATATTCTATAAGTCATTATTCACCAGGATTAGGAAGGAAGCCAGCGTTCCAGAACTGCAGCTGTTTCTTAAAGAAATATCGAAAGAGAGAAAACTGTGCCAAAACACTGCATGAACAAAGGAGTCATCCATCCATTAAAATGTAGGCACTACTGAACTAGTAAATACTCAATAGAGAACACTTTAAAGGACTGTAGTTCAAGACAGATAGAGAACTATCCTAGTTAATTTTATTTAAAAAAAAAAAAAAAAAAACCAACAACACACAATGCCACAGAAACCTGAGAGTAATGTTTGAAGTTAAATTATTCTCAAGGTTCTGTCACCTTTATGACTTTATTCTATGTCATAATGCAAGGAAACATTACGTAGTCTGATTTATTGCTCCTGTTTCTACTTTGCTGGTGCAATGACCCTCTGCTAAGCTGTCTATTGGACTGCTAGAGGTCTGCTGGAAGCTTCCCGAACTTCTAAACATAAGTGCCAGGGTAAAATAAGATAATAAATAATACCATGGTTATGTTGGCAGAAGTTGGATAAGCCACTTAATACATTTATCAGGCATGTTCTGAAAGTCTACTTGCATGTGCAAGTCTTCTTGAGTACACATATTTTTGTGTTTCTAAGTCTAGGCTGTTTTTTTTTTTTTTTTGTAATGATGACAACTGTGGCATGTAGGCAAAGACAACTGACATATGATCATGGAGATATGTGCCATCTGAACTACTGCCGCCATTCTTTTGGTAAACTGATGAAAGGTTGGGGTAAGAGTAAAGGAATGAGGGATAGAAGGGATTGAAGGGATATGTCAAGGAAGGAAGAAAAGAGCCTAAGGCCGTTTTAGATTGCAATATTTAGGAATTTCTATATTCAGCATTTCGTGCAGTTTAACTTTGTCAAGTATAATTATAATAATTGGTAACTCTTTATTTTAAGCAACACACATTAGTGATTAATGGTTGTATGATTTGCTTAAAAACGCTTAATTACTAAACTTGTAAACAGTTTATTCACTATTAATAACATTTTATTAATAAACACTTATATTAATTCATACCTGGAGATCCAGTGTGGAAAAACGTCTTATTAGTTGTGAAAATGTGGAATTAATGGTTTGTTATTCAGGTTACCGAGCCTAAATGACTAAACTAAATGTACCTTTTGTTAGATATGTATTATACCTGTAGTTTCTATGTATAAGTATAGGTTCTAGGCCATATTCTAAAGGCAAAATCATTTTGTGTGTCTGGTAGCAACAAAAGGTTGAATAGAAACTTAATAAAACACCACTTGAATTTTAATTTGAAAAATCAATGTTGAAAAGTATATGAATGGGGCATATATTGTAGAATATATTGTAGAATTAGTACCTTCAGACATGTGCAGAAGTCACTTGAAGTCGCGAGAATCTACAGTTCTAACTCACCGGATAACTAATTTTACTACTCATATGCACATTTAGATGATTATTAGTTCATGCACAATTGTTTGCATAATGGCATTTAATAATTTATCACAACATATCCCCAACTATGAATGTACAATTGCTCAGGAATAAAGTTTAATTCATAGTGAATAAACCATTTGCAAGATTCTAAATTGGGTTTTCTTAAACTAAAATAAAATATTACCCAATGATTTTGGTGCAATGTAATGGTAATGGTGACTGGTGATGTCTTTTATAATTAACTAATTATTATTTTGTCATTTTTTTGTAGCCACATATAGCCCAAACTATACCAGCTCCACATATATAAGTGGCATCCTATTACTGTAGTGGAGAAAAGAGAACCAGAAGAAAAGTAACAGCATCATGTTAATAGTTCAGATGTAAAACTATCATAAGTACGTGTGTATATGTTCATAAAAGCATAGACAGGGCTATCTAAAACATCTGAAAATCTAGATTAGATTTACACATTTTCACATCTAGATGTGTTAAACAACTTCAAACATGGCATGTTTGGAGTCAGACCAAACTTTAATTTACTTTAAAAAAATTTATGCAAATGATGCTTATTATTTGGTTGCATATCCCTTGCTTAAAATAACCGCATTGTCCCAGTAACCCACTGACATCACCAAACTGCCAAATTTCATTTGTCTTTTGAGATGCTTTTACAGGCTTGTACTGCAGCTTGTTTCTGTTATTGTTTGTTGTGGGGAGTTTCTCCCTTCAGTCTCCTTTTCACAAGGTGAAATGCTGCTCAATTGGGTTAAGATCTGATGATTGACTTGGATTGTGTTAAAGTCCTTTGTTGTGTTGGCAGTGTGTTCTGGATCACTGAATTGCTGATGAATAGTTTGGATGCATTACTCTGCAAATTAGCAGACAGAATTTGTAAGTTTTATGCTGGTCTGTAGGGGCTTGTTCCTTACATGGCAGCATTTCAGGCCATGGTCATATAAGACTCTCTTAATTATGGATGTATACATAATTAGGTACCTGATTTAACATTGAAAATTGGCTTATCAGCAGCATCTATCAGTGATTTACATGAAGGATGCTAGCACTGACAGTTGAAATGAAGAAATAAATTCACTTTTCCGTTGCCCAATTCATGCACACTTTTTAATATTCTTCATAGGCTGTCTTAGCAGACAATACCTTCATTGGGGACCAGAGTGGAAATGAAGATGAGGTAAACCAGAAATCAGCTGCAGAAGTTCAGTGGAGCATTAACCAAGAATATTGCTATGAACAGGGAATAAGACCAAGACCAACTCCTTATGGTACCCTAGAAATGTTTGGTCATACTTTCTTAGGAAGCAGATCTTGTAATTTATGATTTGTAGGAATATTTTCCAGTTTTTCAAAAATTACCAGCTCCCAAATGGGTAGAATTAGACAGGTGAGGGATACAGCTGTCTAAACAAAGGGAAAAAATGACAGTGGATTTCCTTGACATCAGAAACATCCTGGTAAATCAGTAGCCTATGAAGTTGCTGTACATTTAAAAAAAACAGTAATATTTACATTGGGAGGTTGAAAAACATGAAGCATTAGATATTAATAATATAAATGGATCAACAGATAAATGAAGTAATTTTCTGGATAAAACATTGGTCGACAGGAGAATGAGTAATAGCATGGCCTAAAACACTTTCCTTCATGTCAGTTAATGATACTGAATCCTAATAAAAGGTAATAACATCTCCAGAGCCAGCTCCACACATGTACTCTCATTACTTGGAAAATGCTCAGGCCCAGAGCCGCATGAGTATGATGACCTACTGCTTCAGCAAAGAGTGGAGCCAAACCCACAACGCAGTGCGCAAGACTGCTGTGCATCTCTCTACTGCCCAAACTGCAATGTCATAGTGATCATCAGGCATATGATTTTTCTATTTAGAACCTGAATTCATACCAGCAGCCTTCTAAAACAGACATATTGTTTTGGTTTCATGTCATTTAACAATGTTTGCCTTTGGCACGTTTTATTGCTGTGTACAAATATACATATAAACCAATGTAAAAATGTATTCTGGTAAACATGTAGACTACTTCAAAACTTAAGAATGATTCCTAAATGTTTTGCACCCCCCCATCTCCCCTCCCCCCACCCCACACACACACATGCCAGAAATATGTCACACAATGACTGTTAATCATTAATGATTTGGAGCTCCCTGAATCCTCAGTTTTTCCCTTGATTCATTAATCACAATAAACATCTTAGCTTACTCAGGCTTAATTTAGTGGCACTTTTACTTAAATAGCATGACGGAATGCAATCCTCGCAAGCAAAATGTAATCTGACATCAGTGGAAAACAACTGCCTTCCCAAAATAGCCATAAACCACAAAATTAAAGCTGTTGGTTACAAAAGACACCCCATGCTTTTTAACCTTTATAGAAAAATTCAATGTTATGTACAGAGTTAATGCATATATCAAACATGCATCACTTTTAAATAATTAATTTAATTAATAATTAATTATGCAATTATAATTAGTGGCCATGTTTGTATATGCTGCATGGGATTCATACATGAATATCATATTATATAACCATTACATGGGGTGGCACGGTGGCTGAGTGGTTAGCACTGTCGCCTCACAGCGAGAAGGTCCTGGGTTCGAGCCCCGGGTTCGG
>JAQLOM010181856.1:0-19749 GCA_030068315.1 Chrysichthys thysi | reverse complement strand
AAGAAAAATCTATAGATAAGCCGCATTGTTGTACAAGCCGCAGGGTTCAAAGTGTGGGAAAAAAGTAGCGGCTTATAGAAAATAAGGAAAATACGGTAATGTGTTTTAGCCTCAAAAATATGTTTTTAAAGTGTATTATGGGTTTATGTGTGGCAATAAAACAAAATAAAATTTAAATAATCTTAATTATAGAAAAATAAACCTAACTGAAATAAACAGATGGTATTAATACATGTTACCTTTGTGGTGGATACGTAGTTGCTGGCAGAAGTGGAAGGTGGTGAAGGGATATGGTGATGGTTCTCATGTTGTGCAATTATTTCTTTCTTTATTTAACTGTTACACGCTTAGGCTTCTTACTCTTACTACCATTTCCACTTTTCACTTTCTTGGGACCCATAATGAAGGTTCACACCACGAGTGCTTGACTGGAATTGAATGTTTGAAGCGTGGGTTGGCTGCCTGTACATCAGTCGAGGATTTGTTTGTCGGTCAGTAAAAAAATCTATTCTGGAATTAAGTTCATATGTCGATTTGTTCGCCATCCGACGCATTCACGAATTTATTACTATATTCAGATTTGTATTTATTACAGGTGCTCCCTGAATTATGATGGCCCGGCTTACAATTTTTCAAAAGTTGCGATGACGATTGTGATCCGCTAAAAATTGTAAAATATTTAGAAAATTTTTAAAATTCGAGGACAGACATCGCTGGCAGGCCAGCCTAACAGTATATGACATACACAGACGTTCAGACGACGCCCAGAAATGCCTCATTCTCTCCCATAACTCAGAGTGACCTCGTGTATTGGTGTACTGAACAGTGCGTTACCCCAGGTTTTTTTGTGATTATTAACTGAACAGCTTCAGTGGTGGCTGTCTGCAGCCAGAGCTCAGTATTTGTGTAGCGGGGTGTCGCGGCTGGATGGAGCTCAGAGACACAGTGCTGCAGCCCACATCATACAGGTGTCTGGATCTATCTGGCAAACTCTCTCTTTTGACTTGAATGAAATCTCGCTTAAATGTTAACTCCCTCCACAGCATGAAATATTGGTCTGTTAGCAAAACAGCACATAAAGAGATCGTATCCTCACGGTGCATGATACAAAACTCTACAAAATAAATATTAAAACAACTGAACTTCAACTGATAACATAACTACATATTCTTTAAAACAAACAACACAACAGGACTACACAATAACCCACTTTACCATATTAAAACTTTACAAGCTACTTTAAACATGCCCCTCTGCCTCAACCAGGAAGTAAACAAAGGCTGCCTTAAAGCGTCAGTACCCAGAATACACAGACTTCCAAATTGCACTTTTTTTTTCCTTTTAATGGGACTGTGGTCTGAACACAAATATTTTAACGAATCAAATAAAAGGACATTTGAGAGGAAAAACAGGAAAAACAATAAATTATAAACATATAATTTCAACTTGGTTACAAAAGCTGGGCTAAGCTAGGCTGAGATACCTAAGGTAGGCTAAGTGGTTCAACACAGTTGTCGGCTTACGATATTTTCAACATATGCTGGGTGTGGCCGAACGCATCTCCATTGTAACTTGAGGACTACCTGTATTTGTTGCACTACAAATAACACTTTTTGGAAATGCTTGAGGAATTATTTGAGTAATAACTATAACTAATGTCCACTCTGATACTCAAGTGCATCTGAGAACATAGAAAATCTAAGTGGCTTAAGTACTGAGGTGAGTGCGGTCACTGACAGGAAGTCAGTCTACCATCCAGAATTCTCACATTTTCTGCAATGACCAGCCTAGTAGTATTCGGTGCATAGTGTATGCAGTAAACACAATGCTATTTCAAACACAATCAAGGAGGGTGTGCTTTGTGTATAGTCGAGCTGTTGGGTAATGCTCGCACCAGATTTTCAGGCTGATAACGGTTATCGCAAGAATGACATACCACTTTTGGGTGAACAATCACACACACACACACACACACCAACGATTCACAATGAACCTCCGAAGTTTCACTTCATTTTTTTCTATCTAGAAATTTCTGAGAATACAGTGCTACTCAAATCCGTTACCTAGCTGTAGCATTGTCTACATGACTACATTTCTGAATTACTACGTGTCTTATATTCAAGCTTACACCTTCTGGAAGGTCATTGTGCTCCATTTATGTATCGTAAATAGTTTTGTTTTATCTATCTATCTATCTATCTATCTATCTATCTATCTATTAGTATTTTCTTTTCACATATCCAGGTAAAAGGTACATCTTGAAGGGACATTATTAAGAGAAAGGTAAATACTGAGTACATTGTTCATGAGAATGTAGGCTCCTCTTTTATTGACCTCAGGCTGACAGCTCTATTCAGTAATGTGTGACTAACATGTGGTTAGGGACGAATCTCAGATCAATCCTAGCACAAATTACCTTTCATGCTTTGAAAAGGAGAATTTTCCATCTCTCTCCCTCACACACACACACACACACACACACACACACACACACACACACACACACACACCCCCCCTTCGTGTTTATGCCTTTGTGGGGACCTCACATTCATTTCTATAGGCATAACCCTAACCCTTACCCAACCTTGATCCCTACACAGCCCTGATCCCTTACCCAATCCTGACCCGTACACACCCCTGATCGCTACCCAACCCTAGCCCTTACACAGCCTTGATCCCTTACCCAACCCTGACCCCTTACCCAAGCTTGATCCCAACCCAACCCTAACCCTTACACAGAACTGACCCCTACCTAACCCTGACCCAACCCTGACCCTTACCCAAACCTTGCCTATTCCCTAAACATGACCTCTTTTCCCTTTCCCTAAACCCAACCTTTGCATTACTTAACCCTAACCTTTCTCATTCCCTTACCTTAACCTCCCTGTCCCTAACCCTTCTTCAGGATAAACCCTTCCACACCATACCCCAATTCCCTTTATTTTCTTCCTGCCTCTCCGAGACTCCAACAGTGCACTCTGAGGACATCGCTTCCACCACCATTCCAATTCTTTTCAAAACTTAACCCTTACCCAAACCCTAACCTTAACCAAATGTAACGCAACAAAATGCAAGATTTTTGGCTTTTGTAATTCCTTTGGTGATTGTTTTCACAATTCCTTGTGGGGACAAAAAAAATAAATAACAGGCTTATATCACATTGTTGGGGACATAGTCCCCCCCCCCCCCCACACAGCCCTACTGACATGTCCACCTCACTGCGCACAGCATTATTGAATGTAACATTAAGTGAAAGGAAAATAACAGCTTTGTATCTAACAAACAGGCCAACCGTGCAAACTGCCCTGTTGGGTCAATACTCAATAAGAGGGTAAACCCAGGCCACATCAGAGCTATGTGAAAGTCTAACACAGCACCACTACACGTGTGAGCCGACAGAAATTCATGAACAGCTCAGGAAAAACTTTTTCAGCTCCCAACACAGAGCAGAAGTTCTCACTGCGGAACCCAGCTGCTGAAAATGGCCGGGACTGAGTGCCTCTTACCTGTCAGAGCGCCACTGAGCCTTCCTCACTTCATCCGACAGCCACAAAATGTCCTCATCCAGCCACACAGCGCTCCTTGGGCACTCCAGCAGCACTCCGAGGAGTGGACACACACACACACACACAGCTGCTTAGTGAGCGGACCCAGCACCAGACGGCTGTGGCGTCACGCGCGAGACTGTTTCCGCTTTAAAGCCGGATTACTTCATTAGCGCGCGCAGCTCCGCCGTCGCTCTGAAGGAGATTTTCTCTCCACCTCACTTCACGTCATTCCGCCCGTGTGTGTTTTAAGGCGCGCTCGAGCCGAATCCCAAACGACTTCCTAATTGGTCCCACAGTGCACTACATAGGGCATAGTGAGGACAGCACACTGCAGTCAGTGTAGTCCACAGTTATCAGGACCTAGGGATCCACTTGGTAGTGAAGGCGCGCGCAACAACCAGAGCTGGCACTACCCGACACCACGCCGTGCCTTAGGATAACCATGGCATAGGATAAGAAGTGCCTAAGCTCGGACTTTATTTAACTCTTCTCTTCTTCTTCTTCTTCTTCTTCTTCTTCTTATTATTATTATTATTATTAACAATAACAACAACAATAACAACAAAAATAAAAATAAGAACAATAATAATAACAACAACAACAACAACAATAATAATAATAAATAAAAAATACCACTTTTTGTTTCTGTTTTCTATCTACAACTC
This sequence comes from Chrysichthys thysi, assembly GCA_030068315.1. Taxonomy (NCBI): domain Eukaryota; kingdom Metazoa; phylum Chordata; class Actinopteri; order Siluriformes; family Claroteidae; genus Chrysichthys; species Chrysichthys thysi. Next base: position 15,536 of record JAQLOM010181856.1, on the reverse strand, counting down.
TTCAGTGGTATATTTTATTCTAATGGTTCCCACTTTCTTTTTTATCTGTAAACAAAACAAGGGTTGGGACGGCACGGTGGCTAAGTGGCCAGCACTGTCACCTCACAGCAAGAAGGTCCCCGGGGTCGACCTGGACGCCTTTCTGTGTGGAGTTTGCATGTTCTCCCCGTGTCCACGTGGGTTTCCTCGGGGTACTCTGGTTTCCTCCCACAGTCCAATGACATGCACAGAGGGGATTAGGCTAATCAGCAACTCTAAATCGCCCGTAGGTGTCATTGGTTGTTTGTCTCTGTATGTTGCCCTGTGGTGGATTGGTGACCTGCCCAGTGTGTACCCCAGAGTCAGCTGGGATTGGCTCCAGCTTCCCTCTGTGACCCTGAACAGGGTTAAGCAGCAGAAGATGAATAAAACAAGGTTTTTTTATTTTTTATCTCAAAGCACACAATCACCAACAAAATGTACACTATATGAGTCACGATAAAAGTATATGGATGCCTGAACTTCAGACATACTCTAGGTCTACTTTCTGAGCATCAAATTCCAAAACCTTAAGCATTGATATGAAGCTTGTTCTCCTTTTCATGTTGTCCTTTTTGTACGTCGCTCTGGATAAGAGCGTCTGCTAAATGCCTGTAATGTAATATATATCAGGTGGGCGACACGGTGGTGTGGTGGGTAGCACTGTCGCCTCACTGCAAGGAGGTCCTGGGTTCAATCCCTGGGATTGACCTGGGCGCCTTTCTGTGTGGAGTTTGCACGTTCTCTTCGTTTCCTCTGGGTACTCCGGTTTCCTCCCACAGTCCAAAGACATGCACAGAGGCGATTAAGCTAACTGACTACTCTAAATTAAAGGTGTAATAAGGTCTAATAAAAGGCCTAATGAAAGCTGTGTGTGTGTGCATGATCCCGAGCAATGAGTTAGGAGAGGGTCAGGCGTGGGACTGGCGACCTCTCCCTGTAAAATGCGCCCAACCAAGAAACGTCAACCCTCGGGGCCCGCCTGACGCACCTACATACCGCCACTTGACGAATCTACAGAGTTTCCACCAGTGGTACAGAAAGGACCATGTTGGATGGAATATATCAGGCAGCAAGTGAACAAAGAGTTGTTGAAATTGACGTGAAAAATTGGAAAGTGTACGAACCTCATTATGAGGTTTGATATTTAGCTGGTATCAAAACTATACATGACAGAGAATCCTGCTCGAGGATACAATACTTGAGTACCAGAATTATATATGAACGTCATAAAAATTCTCCTTTTTACTTCCTGATTGCTCTGGTAATTATTACTCTAGGGGCATTGGTAGCCTAGCGGTCAGGGCATTGACCCTTCAATCGGAAGGTTCAAGGCCAGGGACCAACAAGGTACATTGAGGTACCATGAGCAAGGTACTGTCCCCGAGCACTGTGTGCTGTGGTGTTTTTTCACTTCTTCTTCTTCTGGTTTCCTTACTTTTTGGCCGCAGTTCATTCTGGGGTGATTACATGGCAATGATTCGCTCCCTCTGAAGACTGCACTTTCCATAATGAGAATAATGAAGTGTTCTTTCTGGTAGTGGCTGTAAGTAACACCCATTACGAAGAGGCTTGTGGTATGCGGTTGCATGACATGCATGTAAACAAGAACAAATCAAGCCATTATTTAAAATCACAAACAGATAAAAAAAGCACCAAAAACCTCCTTACGCCAGTTTAATTTCCCAGTAACAGTTTCCTTAGTCAGATTGTGTAAAATGCAAGCATTTGTGGATTTCCGCACATTCTCTCGTCTGCATTCGTGAGTTTTGCATGTTGTGTATGCGTCTGCACGAATGAGTGCATGAGGGTAAGTGTGTTTTTGGTGCACTGCTTTGGAATGTGAATGTGAGTGTGAATGGTTGTCTGTCTCTCTGTGTTGCCCTGCGGTGGATTGGTGACCAGCCCAGGGCGTGTCCCGCCTCTCACCCGATGTCAGCTGGGATTGGCGCCAGCTTTCCCCCGCGACCCTGAACAGGATTAAGCGGCAGAAGACGAATAAAGACGAATAAATAATGTAGAAGTCAAAGAAATCAAAGAAACATCTGTAACAACATTTGTACCAACAAATGGGGAGCCTAAGCCCACAGTACTCTACATGTTTTTGTTCTTGGTAAAATCCTGTAAGTATATGTATGTTTATCTGATCTGTGGTTTCTTAGTCTCATACTACGTTTTAGTCTTTTCTGTTGTAGATCTCTGGCGGTCATCCCATGCAGCCTAAAAGGGATTAATTTATGTGATTTGTTAATGAGTTGAATCATATCAGAATCAGAATCAGAATCAGAAAACTTTATTTATCCCCGAGAGGCAAATATGTGGTAAATGTGACTCTTCATAAAGGATAATGTGGGAGAAAAAAGAAAAGGAGATGGTTTTCCAGTAAAAATGAACTAAGAAATGAAGTGGAAAGAAAGAGCCCTTCAGGAAGCAGCTGGTCATATGATGTCCTCACATGTAAAACCTTGTTATGTCTACACAGTGAAATATTAAGTTATTTTCAAATTCCGCCCTTCAGCGTTCACATGCTGTGCATCTGCAAATGAGGAAATCTGGCAAGTCTGAAAAAGCTGAACCTTTGATGCAGTAATGTGGGTTTTTTTTTTTTGCTGTTAACAATAATTCCTTTATGCAGGGTGAAATGTATGACCTTGAGAACACTTTGACAGAAATATATATATATATACATATATATTTGTTTTCTGACTGATTACACATGAAACAAAATGGCAGTGTATAGTACGTTTGTTAAAATGGATTCTCAGATTAAACTGTTTTAACCTTTTGCTTTAGCAATGCAACCAAAAGTTTAAAATCAACCGACCAAACACCCCTTCCCCTCTCAAACCACCACTTATGATCATTAATAACACTCTAATGCATTGTTTGTTAAAGAAAGCATTTTTAACATTTAAAGAAATACCGTCATCCAATCCAATCCAACTTCATTTATATAGCACATTTAAAACAACTGAGTTGCCGCCAAAGTGTCAAAATTACAAACACACATACACATATACAATAAAAACACACATAAAACAACAACTATAAAAGACGTACAACTCACCTTGAGGTAAAAGACAAAGAAAACAAATATGTTTTAACATGAGATTTAAAAACAGGAAGAGATGGAGCCAGCCTAGCATCTAAAGGCAACTTGTTACAAAGCTTGGAAGCGATGATTGAAAAAGCTCCATTCCCTTTGAGTTTCAGCTGAGTTTTTGGAACGACGGCACCTACTTGCATGTTAAATTTAAAATCACAGTCCATAATCACTCCCCAATTTGTATCCGTGCTCTTTATAGTGCTCGTCATGTCCTTGTCCAGACCAGCTCATCGTATTTGATCAGTGGTTTCAATCAAAAAAAGTTTCTTCATTAACCGTTTTGGCTTGAAACGTTCATAGCCTTCTTGTATGTAATATCTTAGTGTGGCACATTGATCTGTTCACGTTGGACAATTTCTGACAGTTTCAAATCCGATGTCACTCAGTTGTCCGGCGTGATTCACCTAGAAGTCACCCATACTGTTGCATGTTCTTTACAGATGCTTCTCGTTATTATAGGAACAGGATCTTTGTCACAATAAATCTGTTTTATATGTGAGCCACGTTAAACACATGTGCACACTCACACAAACCCATGCATGTCACGCCACTGGTCGAGTGGGATAAGCCTTCCTGCCAGACAGTGAATTTTGCTTTTAAATGGAACCCAAGCAGACCAAAGTCCTTCTATACCTGGACAGGTCTGAGCCAATTGTGCCTCACCAAAGTGGAGTTTGTTCAGTGAAGCTGCAATGATTGAGTCCTCTGGAGTATTCCAGGCTACATCTTTGCTCCCAGTGTCACTCAAAGTCAGAATTAATGCTAATTATTGGAACGTGTTCCAGCAACTCCATGGATAGTATCTGTACATACTTCTGGAGTTATCAAAGATGTAAATGTTAGACAGTTATGCACTTCAGAGAATTTGATTGAAGACTGGATGTTGGTTTACGCGACACTAAACACAATGTGGGAAAATCCTTGAACTAGCAGAATGTATATCTGTTTTAGAAATGTGGCAATGGTCAGAATACACATGAATACAAACGGAAGTTTTATTACTGACATATTTTTTGTTGCTTTGCCTATCTGCAGCAGAACTTAAGTTAACTCGAACACTATTATCAGTAAGGTTGAAAGCTAATCAGTCCTGCAATGCACATTAGACCTGCTCTTTTTAAAAAAAAAAATTATCTATTATGCGATTGCAATATTGCAAGGACATCCAGAGCAATGCACATTAGACCTGCTCTTTTTAAAAAAAAATATTATCTATTATGCGATTGCAATATTGCAAGAACATCCAGAGAATTACTTTTGATTTTGTACTTCACACACAGTACCTGTGAGAAAGCGCCCGATGTCCAAGTGTAACCATAGACAGGTTGTATCGCATATTATTCAATTCAATTCAAATAATTTTAAATTCAATTATGTTTTATTTGTATTGCACTTTTAACAATGGATACTGTCACAAAGCTGCTTTAGAAAGATATATAAATGTAAACATTTTCCCTTATGAGGAAGCCAGAGGTGACGGTGGCAAGGGAAATCTGAAGAAGAAACTTTGAGAGAAACCAGAATCAAAAGGAAAACCATCTTCATCTGGGTGACAGATTGATTACAGATCATTTGCTTCTATATCTGTGTGTTATATGGTCAAAAAGTACAATTGTATAACCAAGACATTCACTATAGTTTGAACATGAAGTGTTTTTTGTTAGTTATCAACTTTTCTCTGATACAGACTCAAGTACAAGACTGTTCATGCCAGTTGAACTACCAGTAGTTTTATCTGCATCGTACAGTAACAGTTTTCTTACCTTAGCAATATTTCTGAGAGTAAAGAAGGCTATCCCAGTAATATACATGAGCTTGAAAAAAAAGATTGGAGTCAATAATTACACCATGGTCTTTCCCTGCTGCCCATGGTGTAACTGAAAGGCCATCCAGAGTTACTGTGTAATTAAAAAGCTGTATGTGGTCCTAGTACAAGTACTTCCATCTTGTCAGAATCAAGTAAAAGGAACCCTAGGAAGCATCCAGTGTCCTTTACACAATCCTCAACTTTATTAAGATGGTGTCTCTTATCTGACTTTGCTGAAATATATACTGTGTGTCATCAACATTACAGTGGAAGGTACTACCATGTTTATCAAGAGGTAGCACATATAAGTAAAAAAACAGTGGGCATAAAACAGAACCTTGCAGAACACCATACTTTACCCTAAGAATGTGTGGAGAAGTTGCCATTTACAAACTGGTAATTAGTTGAATAAGACCTGAACCAGAAGAGGGTCATTCCCTTAACTTCAACAATGTTTTGTAGTCTATCAAAGAGAACAGTATGATCAGTGGTGTCAAAAGCTGCAATAAGGTCAAGCAGCACAAGCAAGGAGACCTAACCCTGACCAGAGGCCAGTAGTAGGTCATTTATCACTTTAACCAGCTCTACCTCTGTGCCATGGTGAGGCCTAAACCCTGACTGATACGTTTCATGAATGTGACTGTATTTTAAATGTGACTATATGTTCTGTGACATTATGATTACCCCCCCTGAATCTAGAGTGGACATGAACAATATTCTCAGAGGGTTTTCTGAGTTATCAGAATAACTATTATAGTCTCCAACAATTAATACATTGTCCAAAAAAACCCAACCAGGTTCAAGATATAATCCTCAAATTTACAAAGGAATTCAGAATATGGCCCTGGGCATCTGCAAATAATATTTAGTGGAATCCACGGAGTAGACTTATTTCTGTAGCTATACATGTTATGTTAGTATAAAGTCCTTAAAACACACTTGATTGGTGTCTAGGTGTATGTGTGATGCCTAGATTCTCATTATAAATTAATGCAATGTCTCCTTCTTTGCCAGTTAGACAAGGCTCATGTACAGTATATAACTGAAGCAAGACCTCCTGGATACATTTAATGCTTCATACAGGTTTACAGGTTACAGGTTTAATCCAGGTTTCTGATAAACACAGTACATTAACGCATTAACTGCCAAATTTTTCTTCTGAAAATTTTCATGTGTTTCTATTAATTTACATCCAAATAGTAACAAAAACATCTACTTTCAAGAAATATGATTGTTAATATTTCTGAAATTTCAATTTGTAGTCAAAGTCCCAAATGGGGATCATGGGACATGCCATCTATATTTTATGCCATTCATTATATGATCCCCAAATGGGGACCACGGAAGCTAATGGGTTAAACTCTTGGTTAGTAATAGTTTTATAATAAAACTATTACTATTTATAATAAATCTTTTATTACTACTAAACATTTGAGATGTAAGAAATCTAATATGCAGTAGTCCTAGCTTTATTTGAAAGGTGCTGACTGTACATTTACTGTGATCCAATTTTATGTTAAATAGGTTAGACACCAAGCTCTCTGAATATTTCTACATTTCTGCTTAGCTTGGGAAACAGACACTATATTAATACAGTGGAATGTGAGTGATGACGCTGTGCAGCTGTTCCTAGACTATGAGCTATGCTGCAAGAAATGGCAGCAGCACCTTCCCGAGTGGGATGGATAATGTCCCCCCCAAAGAGGCCATCTTTATCCTCAAAAATACTCTAATTAGCTATAAAGCTCACATAGTTTTTGGAGCACCACTTGGATATCCATCCACATAAGCCATTGTAAGCTACATCGCCATGCTGCATTGGGATGGGGCCAAAGCATATTACTGCACTGGACATACACCAGTTTACACAGTTACTCGTAGTAACCTCTGACTGACAAAGATATTCATACATGAATAACTATCTTTGAAAACCTGTTCTTGCCTAAGACCCTAAGATTATCTGCTATGTCCAGTGCCCTGGCTCCTGATATTCACCAAACTAGTGCTGCTGGAGCCCCTAATGTCCTAGCTAATTGGCGAGCCTTAGGGCAGAATTTCCTATAACAAGAGTTCTTTCAGGTTTCTTAGCGGGTACTTCCCTGAGGAGAACAAATCTATTAGAGATATGAACTGGAGAGCCAACATGCTCCCGTGGGCAAGCCCTAGCTCTAGCTTTGGCTTTTGGCTCTGCAATTATGTCACCAAATTGGTACCCATTCATCCTGCTTTGATGGTTCTAATGCTGGAGTTGGCGGATTGCTAACTTTGCCTTAGACATCCAGACTTTCTCCTACAGAAACTACGCTGCTCTCACATTCACTATCCCTCTCTAATGTGCAACTCTAATGCTGCAATCTTCTCTGTCACATTTCACATTTATTTCATTTACACAGCACCTTAAGAAGCAAAACAGGTTTGCAGCAAAGTGTTTCACAAACACAAGTATGCACATACAAGATGTGTTTTGAAAGCATCAACAGACTGAACCTTTATAATGGCCTCTAGCAGGCTGGTCCAGAGGAGAGAAGCCACCACAGAGAACACTCTGTCCCGCCACTTTTTTCGGATCGGAGGAGTCTGGTAGTACTGTAAAGCGCCTGATGGTGACAGAAGCTGGACTTGACAGTGTGACTTAGTTACCTGCCTGTTGAAACTAAGATCACCATTAAATGTAATACCCAGGTTCTTTGCATGTGGTCTAACGTAGGCGGAAAGGTGATTCGGGTACTGGCCAGTAGCAGAGGTATGAAGTGGGGGACCAAAGAGTAGAATTTCTGTCATGTCCTTAGTTAACTGAAGGAATCTGTGAGCCAGTCGTTAATATTCACTGTAACCTGAGACAGATTTGCTTTAAGATAAAACTGTTTTGTAATCAAGTTATCAGGTATCATCATATCATAATAATCATGTTCAGAACTATATAATATAAACTTAAAACCTGGCCAACGTACATTCTAATACATGCTTGGAAACCCAGGGATAAGGGAGGGGCATTCAGTTGGCATTCAATTTCACATAGTGAAACTGTAACTGCAACACATACCAAGCAGTGCACATTGTGTGTTAAATGAGTGTGTGCTGTAAACACTGATCATGTTAATACTGAACCTGGACTTGTCATGTCTTGTCCTTCCTGACAAACCGGCTTAGGCAAGAGCATATGGTCCCTTTTCAGGCTATGTAATCCCTGGGCACAGATTGTTTTTTGGGCCTTGTGCTATGGTAATTAGTAATCAGGTTTAACAACTGTTCCTTGGGATTACATGACCTAAATATTATTCCACATCATTAGGAAGAAAGATTTTAAATAAGAGTAGTCATCATCGCTACAGTTGTGGGAGCGAGGTAAGGATATACAATTAGTCACTTTATTAGAAACACATGTACACCTGTACTTCCGTGCGATTATCTAATCAGCCAATCATGGGGCAGCAGAGCAACGCATAAAATACAAAGGCAAATACAGACAAACGCTTCAGTTAATGTTCACATTAAACATCAGCATAGGGAAAAAATGTGATCTCTGTAACTATGACCATGATTGGTGCCAGATGGGCTGGTATTTCAGATCCTGCTGAAGTCCTGGAATTTTCATTAAAGTATCTACGGTTTACAATTATGGTGCACAACCCCCCCCCAAAAACCATCCAATTACTAGCGGTTCAGCAGGTAGAAATGCATTGTACGTGAGAGAGGAATGGAAATGGAAAAAACTTACAATAGCAAATCTGCAGGTGGAAATGTCATTTCTTGCTATATGTGGACTATGCAGATGATTCAGTTCAGCCGTATTATATTTGGGGAGAATTAAAATTGATCGTTTTATTACCGGTCTATATTTGTAGCCAAATGAGCCTCCTTATGTGATTAGTGAAGCATTTATATGGTTAAAAATTAAATGTAGGATATAAACAAAGGTAAGCTGCAGTGATAGGGATGCTGTAGCTTGTGGTTGTGGGGTAATCATTTCAAAATCAACATTAGCCTGTTGCACAATACGTGATAACACATATGATAGGATGACTGACAGCCGTAAGCCACAGCCCAAGCCCAATGATACCTAGATGGCATCAAAGAGGGTTTGTTCCTCTGGTGGAAAATGAAAAAAGAAGAAAACTGAAGAAGACAAATGTACACAGGATAAAGGTAAGGCAATTTTTAATGATGGAGATTCACTTGTGGGGTGGAGGGGGGTTGCTGTGGGGGGGATCTGATTTTTGAGCAACCTGCCTCCTTTCGTCCTGCTGGCTAGCTCAGCTAGCCTCAGCTAAATTGATAAGTTAGAAGGCTCTGCTAGCTAGCAAAGATCGTTTGGCAAAAAATCCACCCAGCTTTATAGTGTGTGCTATATGAGAGGGCTAAAATTAAACTGTCATGTGAACAGTGTGGTGGAACTGATTAACTGAAGTGACATCTGTTGTGTCGGATTATATAGCAGGCTACAGAGTGTTTTGTTGTGGCAGCTTGGTCGTTATTACACTTTGGGACGGAGGATGCGGTGATTCCCATACCTTTATATATTTCAATATCAACATTATCTCCCACAATTTGACCTTCAATATTCAACATATTGCAATGGGTAAATTGTTTAATGGTAAGCTGAATACAGTGCCTCGATGCGCCGGTTGTCTCTCTCTCTCTCTCTCTCTCTCTCTCTCTCTCTCTCTCAATTCAAATTAAATTTCATAGTGGCTTTATTGACAGATTAAATTGCTTGGGTCAAATTAAGATCTTTAATATGAATTGTAGATTCACAAATACAAGCGATTGATGCATTGCTTTGGATCATCTTCACCATCATTTCGAACACCTCCCCAACCACCACCCACATTGTATTTTTATAAAATGGGGCCCCCAAACAGAATCTTGCATAGGGCCCCCAAAAAGCTAGAAACTGCCCTGCTTGTTGATGAGAAAAAGGGGAATGACCAAACTGGCTCAAGCTGATAGGAAGACTATGGTAACTCAGGCAATTACTTTTGCAACTTTGTTTCGCCGAAAAGTGTCTCAGAAAAGGACCTTGAGGGAAATGGGCTACAACAGGAAACCTCTACATTCAGATGAAAATTGGAAACATCACTTGGACTAATGAATCTCGAAATCTGCTGTGCTTGGAGATATTAGGGTCCAAATTCCATGTCAGGAGCATGAATCCATGAACCGAACCTTCCTTGTGTTAACAGGCTGCTGGTGGTAGTATAACCGTGTGTGGAAGGCATCATTTGAATGCCACAGTCAATCTGAGTATGACTGCTGACCATGTACATCCCATTATGGCCACAATTTACACATCTTATTATGCCCATGTCCAGCATGATCATGTGACATGTCCCAAAGAACAAGTTGTCTCAGCCTGGTTTCAAGAACATGATAATGAATTCTGTGTACTCCAGTGGTACTTTCGTTGTGGTAGAGCAGGAATGTCAGATCAGTGACAGACAAGTCACAACCGTGGCACAGAAGTTCACCCTGCCTTGAATTGTCTTAGTGGGAGTAGCCAATCATTTCCAGACGAGTGCCGTTTTGCTGGAAAAATACAATGGTTCTCCTGGCAAATGTGCTTGCTTTATTTACATTCCACAGCTTTCAACAATTTGATAAAGAACCAGAGCTCTGCTGCATTTGAGGGTGGATTTCGTCAAGTATTTGAATATCCTGAAGCTGGAAATTTCGGGTGAAAACCTCATTCTTAAAACAAGTTAAGCACTGAGTAGTGAATTATGCATTCGTCTTAAGAAAATTGGCTGTGGAATAGGGTTGGAACTAACCAGCGCCTGCCCTTTTGCCCTTAGAGCACCTCTCTGCTGAGGTAAACCTCAAAACTATGTGAGTCACACACTCAAGCCAATGATTAAGCTGTCATGGTGCAATAAAATGAACCATTTCCCAGCACTTCTTGATTCTAGTGCTGCACATAATTTCATGGTTCAAACTATGGATAAAACACTGAATATCCCCCTTGCCCATTTATAAGCCATTTTCTCAGTGAGAATCAGGCCCATTGTACACTAGACATTGTACAGACATTGACATCGTACAGAGTTGCCCATTCACACACATAGCACATAATAAGGGGTCGTCTGTGTCAGACGTCTTCTCACCTACTGGAAGTACTACAGTTAGTTTGGGCAGGGCATGGTGCCTGGGTAAAGCTTGCAGGAGGCAGGACATGACATAACACTGTGGAAATCACAGTGTTTTGTTTGTAGCAAATCATAGAGGTCGGATGAGGTTACTGACTCATCCATAATGATGACTCTTTTTGTGTTGATAACAATACTTAAACCCTGATTGGGCCACTGTAAATATAAATGTAAATAAATCAGAGGGCAATTTCAATTTATATTCAGTTGATTTTTATTGTTCAAACCGATAAACTTTATTGCTTTTTGCAAATATACACATATTCTGATTTTATTTATGTATTATTTAAAGATGAGTAATCAACAACAGACAACAAATAAACAAACAAAGAAAGAAAAAAAAGCATCAGCCATAGACATTCAAATCTTCCTTATCAATCTTTAAATCCATTATTTATCTATTATTATTTCAAACTGAGCCTTGACTCCATGGTTCGTTGAGTCAACTGGAAATGTTCAAGATGGAAAACAGCTACGTGTCTATGGGGCCACTCTAGGTGCAACGGTGTCCCAAAACCACACTGAGTTACCAGGTAACAGGTAAAGCGTCTACATGTGGCACAGGCACACCCGCTCCACACTGTCCGGAATGGCACCAGGGTCCTGGATCCCAGGAGTGACCGGCGCCGGCCCGCCAGGTAGACAGACGGAGATGACCAGCAACCTGCACGGTATCCCAGCACCAGTAACAAGTGTAGGTACTTATTGTAATTTTGATGCCTGAATTTGCATTTAAACTGCCCAAAACATGTTCCAAAAAAGTTGAGACAGACGCAACAATAGTCTTGTGGAATGTTCAAAAAAACTCCTATTTGGGACTTGGTAGCAGGTGACAGTATCATGATTGAGCATGAACGGGACATTGTCATTCACAAGCAAGGATGGGGTGAGGTTCACAAACATACATTTTCATAACATTTCAGTTTTTCAATATACAATTACAAGAAATTTGTGGGTTCAACCATTTACTGTTAAAAAAAAAATCACCAATTGATTTAGAAAATCTAGAGAAATCTCTGCACATAAGGAGCAAGGCCAAAAACCAAGATCAGATTCCTGTAACCTTCGAGCCTGCAGGCGGCACGTGCACTAACATCCAATATGATTATATAGAAGACATACATGGGACCAGTATGGACCCTGGCTCAGAAACACTTTGGAAAACCGTTGTTGACAAACAAAGTGTTTGCTGCATCTATAAATCCAAGGCAAAAGCCATATGTCGAAAACATCTAGAAATGTTGTTGACATCTCTGAGCCCAAATTCATCTGAAATGGACTGACACAAAGTGGAAAACTGTGCTGTGGTCTAACAAGTTGACATTTCAAATGGTTCTTTTGGAAAACATGGACTTTGTATCCTCTGGGCTATAGAGGAAAACAACCATCCAGATACCAGCACAAAAGTCAAAAGCCAGCATCTCTGATGGTATGGGAGTGTGCCAGTGCCCATGGCAAGGCAAACTTGTACATTAATGCAAAAAGGCATAAACAGGTTATATTGCACATATAAAGCCAACCTTTTTCACAGATGTCCCTGCTTATTCCATCAAGACAATGCCAAGCCTTATTCAGCAAGTGTTACAACAGCATGTCTTTGTAGTAAAACGGTGTGGGAACTATAATGGCTCGGCTGCAGTACAGACCTTTGCATGGTGCAATATGAAGCACAAAGTATGACAAGTCCAGTCAGAGACCTCAGATTGTTGAGTAACTGAAGCCGTATATCAAGAAAGAATGGGAAAGAATTTCACCTCCAAAACTTCAACACTCAGTGTGCTCAGTTCCCAAACAGTTCCCAATGCCAGTGTGTAAGATAAAATGGCACCCAATAGGTCCACATGTGGCTGACCTCAGGAAACCCAAGCATCGCAAGAACCATAAGGTTAGAGATAGCAAATAGGTTAGTCTCAAATGTGGAAAAGTTTTCAAGAAATACTCAATTTGTACTAGTTGGGGCCACTATACACCCTGGGCCAGAGTATGGATAGAGCTCTCTTTGATGCATTCTTTCAGGAAGAGTGAACGGCCTTGGGAAGTGGTATATAATACACAAATACAAACTTCAAGAAGGCAAGTGCTGTCATTCTTTCCAACCGGTGTGTCCTTCGGCAGAGGTTCTGGCCAAGTCCTTATTTCATTGGGGCACTAAAGATAGTTATTCTTCTGTGATCACACTTATTTACCATTTGTCATCTATATAAACCTCAGACACACACTTCGAAACCCTACAGTTTACTCTACTAAGTTCTGAGCCGTTTCGTATTGAATGATATCCTGCGTATGACCCTTACCTTGTTCATCTTGTTTATAAGTGTTGGGATTTGCCTCGTCTTGGACTGCTGAGATTTACTGTGTACGTACCTCTGCCTGTATTAGTACTTTTATTACCAGATTTTTGAAATTTGGACTGTATTTACCCTTTTGAGTACAATCTTCTTTACAGGAGATTCACAGCACCAATTTGCAGCAATTAAGCAATGAACTCAATAATCTCTACACGGACAAGAATCTCATCTGTGAAGGATCCATGCCATGAAGAACTGAAGCTGTTCTTCCTTAAGTACCATTTATGTTCCATTTATGAATATTAGTATGGTGGTCATAATAAAATGGCTGAATAAATTAAATGTGTGTGTGTATATATTTTCTACTATATATGATGTACATCTTATATAAATATGTATATTTTATATTCTGTTCTCTTTTTTCACACACAGGTTTTTGATCGTTATATAAATGTTCTTCAGCTGCTTTTAAATGGAAATAAGAATAAGTCATGTTTGCTCAGACTTCATTGCTTTGCTTGGCATCAAACTGCAAACATCTATTGGTTTGTTACTTATAGAATTTCTCATGAAGCCATTTAGCGTGCAACAGAAGGAAAGCGTTCTCTCCATCTCTCTCTCTTAACCCAGTCCATTTCATAGCAGCCCCCTTCTCTTGTGCACAGCATGCTGTCCTTGTCAGAACGAATGAACATTATGGGAGGAAGGAAACTGGGAAGAAGGATAAAAGCAGCATGCCGGGAGTCACATGCCTTGTATTACTGGATGGAGGCGCAGAAAATGTGGGCATAAAGCATGCTGGTCCACTTTTAGCACAGCGGAAGAAAACATGGAATAACAGCTTCATCATAAGATCTCACTTGTGATGAGAGTAATACCTTGGTTTGGAGAAACAGTTTATATATTTAATTGGTTCCACATTAGGTTTGCTTTTTTTATGTAGACTGTAGAGAAAAACTGGAGAGGTTTTGTGGTAGACTATCGAGTGTAAACTTAACTGGCCACATTAGCATCTTACCAACTGGCTACGAAACCTCATGCATGGCTTTTATCAGTCTATTCGGAATACATTCAAATGCCTGAATATAGCCTGGAAAGTTTTGGAATGGCAAGACTACTGGTTTTTTTTTGTTGCTGTAAGCTGAAGACATTTGAAATGGAGGTCGAAAGATGAATGTGAGATGATAGAATTTCAGCTTTTATTTCTTAAAAAAAAAAAAAAAAATGATGTGTGGAATAATTTAGAACAAGGCACCTTTTGTTGAAATCCACCCGTTTTCCATGGGATAGATAAATAAATAGTCCAGTGGCTGGTGTGTCTGCATGAAGTCATCCAGCTAGTACAGGATCACCACCCAACAACCATGGCAGCTGTCCTTTTTCTCTTTCTTTTTCCCTTTCCCCTTCCTCAAGGTGCCAGGACCCCAAAACCGCCCCGAACCTGGTTTACCCCTTGTTTTAACTCCCCTCTGTCTTCTCCTTCTTGATGTCTCCCTCAGCTCCCTCTCTCTCCACACAGATAGAAGCTTCGATATCCACCAGGACAAAGGCAAAGCCTGGGTAGGTTTGCTGACTGGGCAGGGAAACCAGGTATTTTCAGTTCCAGTGTTACATCATCTCTGATGTTGTGTAGGTCCTACATCGAGCCTTACGAAAATTAAGCCTTAGTTGAAGTTTTTACCTCAAGCAAAAGCTCATTTTGCCTATTTCACGACACGCTCAGTTTCACCACGTTTATCTAAGCCCATTCGCGACCTGCTATTGACATTTCATGCATTAGCATCGCTCATAAATTTTGTGCCACTTTTAGTTAAATGTTTTGCAATTTGAGTCATGAATACTGGACTTTAAAAGATGTTTTTATTGGTATTTGCAAATGAAAAATTCTTTTTAAAAAAGATTTTCCCTAAGACCCTTCATGATTTTGCTGTTGAGGCGTTTAGGGGTCAATCTCAGTCATCATCAGTATTTCTTCCATCACCTCGTGCTGGTGGTGTTGTGGGAGGAAGGCAGTCCTCACAACAGACTGCAACTAATATTTCCATGTTTATGGAGATCTTTTGTGTTTTCTGATATTTTGTAAGGTTGGATAAAAATTAGAGGTGAATATAAGTGGTGAGAAAAGAAAATGGTTTGACACAAACTAAGGTTCGTGGGAAAAAAGGAACTAATAT
>JAQLOM010181844.1:0-10553 GCA_030068315.1 Chrysichthys thysi | reverse complement strand
TTTTGTCTCTCATAGTTGAGGTATACCTATGATGAAAATTACAGGCCTCTCTCATCTTTTTAAGTGGGAGAACTTGCCCAATTGGTGGCTGAGTAATTACTTTTCTGCCCCACTGTATCCTCATGCAGCCATGTGAAAACATAGACCCCCATACCTTGCAACCCCAAGAGGAAGTGAAGAAAGTTATTAAAGTATCCATGGGTCATGCAGACAAGAAGTAGTCACTGAAGAGTATAAACTGAATAACTAGTTACAATTATTGCTTGATAATGAAATCACAGACTATAGGTAAAATATGAGATAACATGCATGCACTAAAAAAAAATGTTTGATAATAGCAATGACAGACTTTTCCCATCAAACCCCTGTTGGTCTTACATATGCAGAGATTATTTGTCCTATTTCAACTATCCAGTAGCTGTGTGTGTACAGAAAGGATCACAGGCTGAGTTCTTAATAACTGTATTTTGAGAGGCTGTTGTTTGAGTACAGCAATGTTAGGGTTAACTAATATGCTCAAAAAAGACTTGGTCTGTTGAGCTTGTGAAACTGAAACTTCGAGGTGTGATTCATTTGCTTGAAGCTCACTGATTTGAATCACTGTAGATTATATTTTAAGTTGCTATGATTTTTGATCACCAGTTGCCACTGTGAACTCCAGTTTCTATGCTCTTAAGCTTTGATTTTTTTCCAATGCAAAAATGAAGCTTCAAAAGTGTCACAAGGCTTCATCCAATCATAACTAAATTGCTTCTTGTAGCAGCATCAGTTGTGCCCACCACTAAAACTTCAACGTTGGGGGAGGAAAATGAAAGGCCATTATCTTAGATTAACACTGTCCAAGAGCCACATCATGTGTGTAAGTATATGCATGATTTTATTCTTCCTTGCAGACATTTTGTTTTGTAGGCAGATATGTAATTCTTCCAGGAATGCTTACTGATTTGCATATAAATCTTGTAAATTTATATGAACCAAATTCTGATGAACCAAATTTTGAAGAGTTATTAGTGTGCTTGCTATGCAAAGTTTTATTATCTATTTTTTATTATTATTCTGCTTCCTCAAACGGCCCCCTACTCCTCCTAGGGCTTTTGAGCTAGAGACACCGTTCCAACTCCGATACGTCCGTGCCGATCCCGTGATGACGGCTTGTTCAAATAGTTTCGAAATTCCTTGTCGTTCATCCGGTATTCCTGTTTTATCGTGAACTTCCTGGAAAAATATAGCTGGTTCTATGACCTTGAGGAGCCTTTTCCCTGTCTCTGTACCGAGGCTGCGCTTGATAAGTCCTGATTCGCTGGAGCATGCTGCGTGCCGGTCTCACCTGCCAATCAGCTGTCGGGCTGGGGCGGTGCTTAAGGCTTCCCCAGACGGTGATGAGACCGCCATTTTGTTTCGCGGGTTGTGTTGCATTATAAACTAAATAAACATAAACTTTGAAACTATTTTTATACAACTGTGGTGTTGAGTGTGTGTCTTTACATTATTGTTGCGGTTCTGTGTACTGGGTTAATTGATATGAACAAGGTAAGTGGGGGAGACGAGAATCTGCGCATTCACACACACACACACACACACACACACACACACACACACACACGGCTGGAGCCATGGAGGGACATTTAGTGAAGCAACTGGCTTGTCTAGTTTTCATTCGTGTAGGCCCGGTTTAGTCACACAGCTGTTGAGCTTTGAGTTGTTTCATTAAGAGCTAAATGCCGGCTTCAGAACGAGGCTGAGAGAGACGGAGCCATGTGCAGCTTTCAGGATAACATAACGGTTCAGGTAAGCGAGCTGCGGGCTTAACAGATCTCCGAATTGTGAATGTTGGTCCTCGCATTCATAAAGTCACTTTACTCTGGATGTACGTTCAGCTCAGAGCCGGGATACGCTCCGCGTTGTTTTTTAAAATAGCAACATGCTACCTTTCAAAAACTGCAGCGTCCCAAATCGCTCCGTGCTCCCTACATGCGTACTACCTAGGGTGTGAGTAGGCTGCTCGTTCACTAGAAAGGCGATTAAGACGTGACCTGTCTTTCCGAGTGACTGGCCAAAAGGGTCAAAACGGGGACGTGAACATACGCACTATGTAGGGAGAGAGGAATTGCTTGTTCACTAGAAAAGCCAATTGCGATGCGACCTGTCTTACCGAGTGACTAATAAGGGTCAAAACTGGGAACTGAACGCAGACAATTATAAAGGCTTGGCAGGTTTACACATTTAAGGTTTCTCTTACTTACAGTCTGACTCATTGGCACAAGGCGCCTTTGAGCAAGCACACTTTGCATTTTCTCTGCAGAAATGCTTCTAGTTTTTACTTTTAGCTTAAATCAGGACATCTTATTGGAGGAGACATTAATACAACCCTGAGGGAAACCTTGATAGACTCAAAGGTATAGATAACACTTACGCATAAAAGTGGGAAAATATTACACAACTTTATTGAAGACCTAGACGTGTGTAATCCATGGAGGAGAAAATACCCAAACAAATCAGAATTCTCAGGTTCTTTCCAGCAAAATCATACAAAAGTATAACTTACATATTGATTATTTATTGGATTCAATAAATTACTTTTACAGATACATAAAAGTTAACACTATGAGTCGACTGTGATCTTGGATCATGGCCCAATTAAATTAATATACAAGATGTCTAAACTCATTACAGGGTACATATGGATGGACACCAAAAGCAGTTACATGACACTACATTCCTTGAAGTTTTTGAGGACCAACACTGATGGATTCTTCAAGACAAATACAAATTAAATGGTTGCTTTTGTGAGATGATAGCTTTAAAATTGCAATCGCTTGACAAAAGAATCAGGGAACTAGAGAAACACATGAAGATGACACAAATACAGAGAAGCAGAAATAACTTATCCAATGAACAAAATATAAAAACCTATCACTCTCAAACCTGAAAACAACTTAATTTGTCTAAAACAAATATCCAACAAACAGGGGAAAAATCTTGGCAAAAAAAAAAAATTAAATAAAATCAATAAATAAAAATATTGGCTTGGCAAACCAAGAAACTGCAGTTCAGTAAGGCCATCCATAATATTTTATCATGCTTAAGGACTTTATAATCAGACCATCTGAGACATTTGCTAATTTCTTTTAGACATTTAGAATCCTTGGAAGTTACTAGTCACCAAACTACATTTTTAGATGGGCTCTCTGATGAGGCCAAACAGCAACTAGACTCCCCACTGTATATGGAATTATATATATATATATATAAATAAAACATGAAATAAAATTAATATGCTCATACATGAGGAATTCTTGGAAAACGGACTTCTCATCCCATCATTCATAAAAACACTGATTACACTTACTTATAACTAAACCAGCCAAGCCACAAATCTGTGAATCATATAGACCTATGTCTTTTGTGTATGAAGATGCTAAAATTTTGGCCAAGGTGCTACATACGATTAGAGTAACTACCAGAGATCATTAATGATGACCCAAATTTGTGAAAATCTGACAAGCCTTCCATAACATATGGAGAGTACCAAATCATTCATTAAAACAAATGTGCTAAAGACAACTGAATTTTATCATCTGATGGTGAAAAGGCATTCAACACAGTTACTTATTTGAGGTACGCGGTTCTAAACTCTGCCACTGGATTAAATTAATATATTCTGGACCATCAGCAGAAGCTTCATCTCACTGAAAAAAAAGAGAAAAATCCAACCTTTAATTGAAATAAATTTATTCAGAGAACAAGCCCCTCATCGACAAATAATTTTTTCAACAAAAACACACATGCTATGATTGCTGACACCCCAGGAATTTACTGTGAACACAATGTAACTGCTGCATGTTTTCCATTTAAAATGCACATTTTTGAGTTGACTGGAGTGTGTTGGCCTTTCAAGCTGTAATCCTTGACTTCCTGATTAATTGGGGTACAAATATGAGGTAACAAAAGAAGCTAAATTCCCTTAGTCATCCATCAACATGGGAAAGAGAACGGAAAACACAAAACAAATGAGGGAGAAGTGTATTGACCTTCATAAATCAAGGAATGGTTATTAAAAATAGCTACTCGCCTGAAAATGCCCGTTTCTCCTGCTAGGGCAATTTTTTTTTAAAAAGTGACCTCAATTGGAACTGTTACCAACTTGCCTGGAAGAGGATCCAAATTTATGTTTCCCCCATGTACAGTGGAGAATGGTTAGAGAGGCAAAAAAAATCTCCAAGGATCACTGTTATTTGAATTACAAGAAAAATTCAATCCTGGGGCTACCAAGTCTCTAAAAATCACCTCCATGCCAACAGATTATTTGGAAGGTATGCCAGAAAAGCCTTTTCTGTAAATTAACCACAAATATTTTGTGGGGCTCTTTTTCCTCCAAAAGCACTGGACACATTATCAGGGTATATGGTATCATGGCTACCTGGAAACTAAAACTGGGTCATCAACGGATCTTCCAGCATGACAATGATCCAAAGCACATGTCCAACACAAAAATGGTTAACAGACCACAAAATCAAGCTTCTGCCATGGCAATCTCAGTCCCCTGACCTAAAACCCTTTGAAAACATGTGATGTGAGCTGAGCAGGAGAGTGCACAAAAGAGAGCATGGGACCCTGGATGATCTGGTGAGATTCTATAAATAAGACAGGTTTCAGATGCCCTGCTCTATATTCTCCAACCTTATAAAATGTTATAGGAGAAAACTCTCTGCTGTTTTACTGGCAAATGGAGACTGTACAAATTATTAAAATGTAGGGGTGCCAATAATGGCAGCTCATGTATTTTTTGTTGAAGCTAATTATTTCTTGATGATGGATATGTTTATCTCTGAATACATTTATTTCATGTAAAGGCTAGATTTCTAAAAAATTTTCAGTGTGAGATGAAGCAAAAGGTGGATTTTTTTCTAAACCCATTTCCTAATCTTTACAAGGAGTGCCAGTAATCATGGCCAGCCCTGTAAATAACAGGCTGGATAGATGGATGACTCCTCCCCTTAAGTTAATTTGCAGAATAAAAATGTTATTAAAATTAAACCTCTCCCCACATTTATTTTAGTCAATTCCTCTTCCAGCCTTCTACTCCAGCATGAAGAAGGCATTTATACACATTTTGAGAAATCAGTGACAATCAAGACTTCCCTTAACACCATTATATCTACCATACAAGAGGGACAAGCTCCACCTACCAATTCTTTTATGATATTTCAGGATACCTCAGCTTTGATCTACCTTTTTTTGGTTCTCTGACCATTCCAAACTACCATGGGTTTAGCTAAAACAGAGGAGTAACTCTGGACATATATCCTTGTTATGAGTCTCTAAGAAGGCTTAAGACCACAATTATAGCTTGGTATGAATCACAAGACACATTTAGGGAACCAAGAGGTTCATCACAATTTTCTCCCATTTGGGGAAACACAATGCTTACACCAGGTAAAGAAGATCCCAGATTCAGGCTCTGGGTTCAAATGGGATAACAGAATAATCTCAGACCTTTACAAAAATAACACTCTTATGTCCCTTCAAAAAATTTGGGATCCTCAAGTCCATTTCTTCAAATATTTTCAAATACCACATTATATCCATGCCCTGCTTTAAGTATCACTGAAGAACTGTCAACATCAGACCCCCAGAGTAAAGGAAAAATAGTGCTAGAATATATTCTTACAATATGTTAATAATATAGTATAATAAGATACAGGAAATTGGTATGGGTGCCTCCAGAATGCTCAAATTAAAAAAAGAATTGCGTGGATAAAGGATCTTTAGACATATTACCCAGCATGTATTGTGGAGAAAACTTAACAAATGTTAAAAACTCAAGCACAAATGTTTCACTCCAAACCACTGAGTACATTTAATCCTAATGTCCAAGACAGTTGAATAAAATGTAGTATATTCAATACAATTTCCAACATGATCCCAAAGACATCCATGTAAGCCCAGAGATCTATATTCTTGGTTTTATTTCAGAAAAACTATCCCCAAGAACTCATGAAAGTAAACTGGCTAACCTTTGCCTAATACAAGCAAAGTATCTTAAGGCTAGACATTGGAGAAGTGTTCGTTGCCTGGCTCTGAACTTGAGGATTAAAGAGGTTTCTTCTTGCATAGGAACTGAAAGGCTTACATACACGGTTAAACAAAAAGACACGTTTAATAAAATATGGGATTCATTTCACACATTGTTTGGAAGACCTAATAACCAAAGCTACTTCAATTTATATTTAATATTTACCTCAATAATGAACTTTATTGGTTTTCCGTTTTTTTCCTTCCTTACTTGAATATTTTCAAGGTGGCTTCCATGGGCAAAAAACTCATGAAAGTTGGCACACACCTGGCAATGCTTGTTACAGATGCTCATGGAACAAGATATGGCCCCTAGTGTGGCTCAGTGACTCTACAGCACTCGATAGATATGGTGGTCAATTGAGCCACGATTCTTGTTCCTGACATTCAATTGCATGTACAGACCATATTTGGCAGGCATGTGGGTATCTCAAAGCAAACAAAGTTGTAACATACATGTCATCAGCTCTGCCTAAGAGAAAGAGAAATATACAGTCGTCCCCCGCAATACCGCGGTTCACCTCTCGCGAACTCACTTCATTGCGGATTTTCAAATTTTGATTCGCGAAATTTTTTTGGCTTTCGCGGGACTCTGGAATAAAAAAAAAAACATTTTAAAAAATGTTCATTCAAACATTAAAATAACATTTAAATCGAAATAAAATAGAATGCACTGTATTTCATCAGCGGATAAAAAGTGAAAGTGGCTCGTAGCCCACTTCCGCTTCAACTCGTGAACAGTAGGTGACCTCACCGGCAATAAGCACACATACAAGTTTACATGTTGTTAAAATTACGTATGTTTAAGAGAGTAGAATGTGTTTAAGAGCATAGGATGTGTTTAAGAGATAGATATCCAAAAATTAGGCGGACTAGTCACGTGATTGCGAGGGAGTGTTAGGATTGGTTATAGTGGTTGTAAACAGCAAGCGACCAGTAGCTTCGTGTCTCATGGGTCTATCTCCTTAGCACTCAGCTCCTTTGGTACTGTGAGTTTTGCGCCTCTTTCCCGTATGCTTTCCCTGTCGCCATTTCCACCGATTAGATTATCTGTCTCTCGGTTGTTTTCCATTTGTATTGACAACCCGCAAGCTAGTTTGCCCACGTGAGATTGGACACGATACACTATTGGACGGGAGGCTACCAACCAGAGAGCGCCGTGTTGTGTATCCTGGGCGCTGATTGGCTCAGTGACCGTTCATCTCATCTGGTCAGTGCCATTATAGAATTTTATATGTTGTTAAATGACGTATGTTTAAGAGTGTTAAGAGCATGGGAAGTGTTTATAAGAGTGTGGGAAGGTTAATAAGAGTGGAAATGGTTTATAAAGCCTTAAAATATATATAAATAAAATCGGGCAGAAAAGTCATGTGATCGCGAGGGAGTGCTAGGATTGGCAAGAACGGCAGTAAATAGGAAGTGACCTCATCGGCTGTAAGTACACATGTGAAGTTTTATATGTTGTTAAAAGGGCATATGTTTAAGAGTGTAGAAAGTGTGTAAAAGGTGTGGGAAAGGTTAATAAGATAGTGGAAATGGTTTATACAGCCTTAAAATATATATAAATATTAAAAATTAATGTGGCTCTGCAGTAACGCGGTTTCACCTTTCGCGGGGGGGCGGCGGGGGATCACTGTTTTGGATTTTAGATGTTTTGACACATTACATTTTAACATACTTCTCCTAGAACAGAAATTTTTCAAACCATGTACCACTATATACCAAACTGAATTTCCAAAGTACCACTTGCCAGTGCAGATATCAACAACAGAACAATAAAAGAGCCACCTCGACTATGTAAGTCCACCCCTGACTCTTGCTGCTGCTACTACTACTAATAAGAGTAATAAGACCATTTCAGTAAGAAAGCTGTCCCTGTTTGGATTAGTCTTGAAATGGTGGGCATGAATGCAGTCAACATGAGCCACAGATCTGGCTCTGCACCCATTCAGTTGAGGTATTTGGTCTTCATTGCAAATGCATGTAACACAGGTCCCATTGTTGACAGAACAATGTCATGCAGCAGACTGCTTCACAAGAGTTACTGTTCACTCCTGCTGCACGTGCATGACTGTGCTGCACACATTGTAATGTGTAATGTAATAAAAGTAATACTTTTTTTTTATCTTAAGACTTGGGTCAGTTGGAATTAGGCCTTTCAGGAAGGTTCTTGTGCACATCCAGGTGCAACCTTGTGCATCACTAGTGCCCATACCAGAGTCACCATACCGGTTAATCGGATTCATATCAGATTTGGTATACACAATATCAATATGTTGTGGTTGCTAAATCGTGAAAGGATTTTTTGATATTTCACACAACATTGAAATATGATGAATTCATGCCTCACCATGCAAAGAGGAAGTGCAACATAACTTCTCCAAGCATTGCTTTCACAGGTTATTGGTTATGCTGTTATTCCAATGCCCATAGTGCCACTTTGGTATAGCACTACCATCTGGCCACAGAAAAAATTGCTTTTTCACCCCTCACTTATATTCCTCCCAAATGGATTCATGTCAAATTTGGTATACATTATGTCAAGATGTTGCTGATTTAATTTGCTGAGAGCTTTTGATATCTTATAAGATGCTGAAATGGTGACATGATGAATTTATGTCTTGCCATGCAAACAAGAATGCATTTATGGATTCTTGCTATGGATTACTTGCTATGGCTCAAACTTTACAAGATATTTATGATGCCCAGTGTGACTATGGTACAGCACCTCCAATCTAGCCATGAAACAGTGGCTTTGCCACCCATCTCAGCTATATTGCTCTTATATGGTTCATCAGATTCATGTCATATTTAAAATAGTTACAGAATATGATGGTTATGATAACAGCCACATGGCCAGAGTGACAATATTGTATAGTGCAATCACCTGGAAACAAAGAGAGTGACTTGTTCACCTAATTAAGCTTTGTCAAAAATTGGTGTGTTGCGACCCCAACTGTACCTACCCCCACTCCTCCTTTGTCCTGCATTCACATTGCACTAAATGTTCAGTTCCTAGGGGTGCTTATGTCATTACAATGCAACTTTATGTGTTGAAGAAAACTGCTCCCACTTAGCATGATGGAGATTGTTTTTACATTGTGGATTACTTTGGGCACAGGTGACACACAGCCCTCTCACACACACTGTACAGATTTCTAAATTATGAGGTGATTATTCAGTAAATTATACTGCACTACATAAGAAGATTTTTATAGAAGCATCTGACATTGCAAGGGGAAGTTGCAGCTTCACTTGGTGACTACAATCTAGCTTAACCATCACACTGTGCACGACTGATCCACTTGCAGGGACACCTATTCCCAGCAGTCCAAGTTAACCTCCCTTGAGCTTGGTATGCAGTAACCACACTGGTCAATCGAACTGGTCTTTGGAGGTCAACCACTCTCAGGAATGGTACCGATCACCCAGCATGAGTACAGCCTTAATCTAGTGATGGGACTGGAGGTATGAGGGCCAGTAAATGCTATTATTATTATTATTATTATTATTATTATTATTATTATGTAAACTGTTATTGAGCAAACTACTCTGATGGCTCATAGTTTATATGAGGGAGGAGAGAGGTTTGAGGGACACTTGAATTATGTAGCCAACCCATTTTGGAAACATGATGTATCAGGTTCAAATCAATAAAAATGTGATTTTGGTACAAACACAAGACAGCTTATAAACCAAAGAACACCATATACATGATCAAGCATGGTGGTGGCATCACCAAGTTACGAGGACAAGGGTTGTACAAAATTCAGAACTGAAATGAAAATGACCCCTAAAGTCCAATTCAGTTCTTGAATTTGAATTGAGGTTACAAACAGGAAGTGGAATTGCAATTCAAATTGCAAGAAGCAGAATTGGAATTCCATGAAATTCAAGATACATAATTAAGGTGTAATTAACAATGAAGCTTTACAGTATATATGATTACACTATAAAACATACTATATGAAACAGATCATTACAATTGTAATAACTTTCCAATTGTGGAAAATGATAGGACAGCACTTCATTTCCCAGAATACCTTGCTTTATCCAAGTCTTCAAAATGGTTGTCCAAACATTTAGGACATTTTGTTTGGAGTACACTCAGGGATTTTGTATGATAAACGAGTATCAGCAAGAATGAAAGGAAAGGTGTACAAGACAGTGGTGAGACCAGCAGTGTTGTATGACCTAGAGACAGTGGCACTGAGGAAAAGTCAAGCGAAAGAGCTAGAGGTGACAGAGATGAAAATGCTGAGGTTCTCTTTGGGAGTGACGAGAATGGACAGCATCAGAAATGAGTACATCAGAGGTAGAGCACATGTTAGATGTTTTGGGGATAAAGTTAGAGAGGCCAGAATGAGATGGTTTGGATATGTACAGAGGAGGGATAGTGAATACAGTGCCGTGAAAAAGTATTTGCCCCCTTCCTGAATTCCTCTATTTTTGGTTATTAACAACACTTAACTGTTTCT
>JAQLOM010181787.1:0-10556 GCA_030068315.1 Chrysichthys thysi | reverse complement strand
AGGGCCAGAGATGAAACTGGGCCTTCGGTTTCAAAGAATTAGAATAACAGTTTTAAAGCCACTTATTAATAATAATATATTGGCTTATGTTTTGTCCACGTCTTGTACAGAGTGTGGCGAAAGTGTGCCCAAGGTCGTCTTCTTGCGCTTAGTGTATGTGTGTGTTTTGCACAGGGTGCAGGTGCATATGAATGTGTGTCAAAAGGTCATGCTGACATCTTATCAGCCAGTTTGGGTGTTTATGAGAATATGTCTTGTGCAGTGTGCAGAATTCGCCATCACACAATGTGTAAACCTAAAAATAGCACGAGATTTGTACTTTGTAATCATGCTGCGTTTGATTTGGGGCAACACCATACTGACTCCTAGTGGCCATTGTTGAAAAAAGGCTATTGGTTGATGATGTCACTGAGGGGCAGAGCTAAAGCTGACTTTGGTTCCCGAGGCGCGAAGCTGGGAGAGCTGATCGGAGAGAGAGCGCGCGCACAGCTCCCCGCGCGTCTTATGACTTCATGAATAAAACGCGTGATCCTCGAATTCCTGAGCAGCAGGAATTCCTGACTCCTTTTTGGTTATTAAGTGATTAAAAATTTTCCACGACAGGGTGTACTCACGTGTTGCCAGCGGTTTAGACATTAATGGCTGTGTGTTTAGTTATTTTGAGAGGACAGTAAATTTACACTGTTATACAAGCTGTACACGGACTACTTTACACTGTATCAAAGTGTCATATCTTCAGTGCGGTCCCATAAAAATATATAATAAAATATTCTTTAAAAATGTGAGGGGTGTACTCACTTTTGTGAGATACTGTAAATGAAAGGCTGTTTTATACAGAATTTTATAAAAATACAGTGGAACCTTGGATTGCGAATAAATTTATAATAAATTTTGACTTGATTAACAAGCGAGGTCTTGCAATATGAGTAGTATTCATACGCTTCGCCTGCCGAGCCTCACGTGATCACAACTTCTCTCTCTCGCTCACTGTGGGATTGTGGCTCACTCATATAGTCAACATCCGCTCTAGCATATACTGTTAGCGTTTGTGCGAAAATGGCCCAGGGAGATGTGGAAAATGTGGGGAAGAGTGCAAAACTTTGTAGAAAAGCCCCACCTGAATAAGGCTGTAGCAGTGCGAGTGATGAATCTGTTTAACGACAATTGAATGTCGCATTTCCACCAAATCCTCAAAAGGAGGCAAAAGCAGCGCTCGTTGGATAGTTTCCTTGTTAAAGTCGCATGAAAAGAAAAAGATCCCAGTGAGCCGACAGACTGCAGTGAGTTGTAGTGAAAGTCATCCTATACAATAATCCTCCTCCTCCCCCCTCTTCTCCTCTCTCGTCTCCCTCACACCAGCCACGATTCTTTTAAAGGTAAAGTGCAGGTTATTTTGTTTTATGGATTTTTACTTTATATTTTGTATTAATCATTTTTATAGAAATATTTGTGTGTTGTGAAACGAATCATCTGAGTTTCCATTATTTCTTATGGGGAAATTCGCTTTGATATACGAGTGCTTTGGATTACAAGCATGTCTCCGGAACGGGTTATGTTCGCAATCCAAGGTTCCCTTGTATATTAATCTATGTTTATTGTGCATTTTTTTTCCCCAAGGGTCAAAATATTGAGCTCCTGTTCCACAGCATGTTTTATTTGTTTGCTTTTTTAAAAAGATTCTATCTGTCGTCATAGCTGGAGCACATTGTCAAGAATTTCTTTCAGGGCTGCAGTGACTCACTGACTTCGAGCTCATTTCTATAATCACGTTTTTATCTCTTTGTTCCTCAAGACTGAACCAGATGACCTAGACGAGGTACATTTAGCAATTGCTTTATTGTATTTTAGTTGCGGCTTGCCTTTATGTCTTTCCTAAGTGTTCGGTTGTGTGAAAGTGGGAATAGATGGCCATGTTGGGGGAAGGCTTTGTAGTTTCTGCATGCTGATGTGAAAGTGCGTTCTCTTCTTGGTAGGACATAAAACTGGATGGCAGTGCTCCTGATTGGTGCAACAGAGAGCAGAAATGGATGTGTTTTATGGGTGGGACAGATATTACAGGCTTTCTCCTCTGTCAGTCACACCTACACTAGCCACTCATGGGCATCTGTGAGCTCATGTAGGCAGAAGAGGGTAGATAGGTGGGAGGGAATTGACAAGAACTCAGTGTGCTTCATGTATAGTGGTCTTAATGTAAAGCCTAGTGTGTTAATGAGTGGAATTAATTAGCAGTTAAGCATATTTGTGTGTGTCCTGCTTCTCCTCCCAGGTGCCTGAGGCTAAAGACGATGAGGTATTTCACCAGTGCTCTGCAGCAATAGGCATTGTCTAGACTAGACTAGTGGCTTGTTTCTGCCTTTCACAGCACTCTGATGGTGTGATTATTGTGTTGCGTAGCAGTTTGCTTTATGTGACTGCTTTGGGATTTTTTTTTCTTCCCAGACCACCAAAGAGAGGCAGCTAAATACAAACTTTGTCTTCCTGGCTTTAGGTATCAGTACAGCAGGAGGTTGAAGTTAACCTCCTGTAATTTTGTCAATGAACATGTACACAGACATCCTAATAGTAAATAGACACTATCATTTAACAAAAAAAAAAAAAAAAGTTTTTCTTGAAACTTCCTTCGAGCTGCTCTGCCATAGTAGCCAGGTTGATAGAGATTCTTCACAGAAGTACTCAGACTCACTTGGAGTTGCTCTAGAAAATCAGCAGCCTTACAACGGGGATTTTTTTTTCGACAATCCATGTAACAGTCTGGAGACACCTGTCAGAGCGCCCAGGTGGACCTGAGCGGGATGCTATTGATTCTTTTCCTTTGCTTTTGAATTGTACAATCACTCTGTTTACTGTAACAAGAGGAATCCCAAGGTTTTGTGCAATCATATACTGGCTAAGTCCACCCTCAGACTGACCCACAATACGCCCTGTTGGAAAATCACACAACTCTTTTGCTTCTGGTGTTCGCCCAATGGCTAGTTGCTCCAAACTATTAATATTCTGTAATCTGAAATGACAAATAAAAATATATTAATAAGTTTATAGCACCAGGTTGTGTCCATATAGAGAAAACATAATGAGGGGGTCTGTTTACTTTTGTGTATTAAAACATTCATCTCTGATAATTAGCCAACTTATTAAATGAACATAACGTTTAATATAGCATTTATATATATATATGTATATGTGTGTGTATGTATATATATGTATGTGTGTATATGCTGTTTCATTCCCGCATTCCTCAAAAACACCAAAAAGAATGTTTGATTTGGATTTACTCAACACGTGGTCCAGATGTGGTCCACTGTTGGCGAGGCATAGAAACAGACTAAAGGAGTGATGGTAAGTTGTACGCAATGCGTCATTCACATTTCAGCAATCCAGTGGGCCAGACACTGGACCAGAAATGTGTGCCTATCTAACAAAATCCCTTTTATCGACAAGGAAACAAGTTTCAGTGCTGATTCTTATAATCCGAAAAATGCTTAATATCAGCTCCTATCATTGCTCGGCCTAATAATCGGTCGACCCCCACCATGAACACAGTGGTCTACACGTAACAATTTAGTTAGCTTACTTGATCATACTGGAAAGATATGAAGAAATAATCAGAGTCTAGGGTTACCGTCTAATTAAAAGGAGTTTCCATAGCTGTGCTGGTCAATCATTGGCGGTCTGGTCATGCTAAACCTTCCTCGTTTCCATTATTTCTTTGTTGATTGTATTGTAGATATTCGTGTCAGTGTTGTCTGTTAGAATTGCATTACAAGGATGTTTTGTGTTTAAGCTGCAATGTTCTCAATCAACTCTTTTTTCACATAGCCATCAGAGGCTTCTCCACAGCAGGTAATTACTGCAGCTTCCTCTCACTTTAAACAGATTAGTTTTGAGACTAGTTATTCCTGAAAGGATGTCTTTAAGCATTGTACTGACACTGCTCTTCTTAAAGCGTTTTTACTTTTAGACTGAATACTTACCTTCCCTCTTCGGGATTGATGCTCTGCTCTGCTCCGTTCGGTGAGGGTGTCATTATATTTTCACAGAGATGAAGTCGTGTTGTTGGGCACAGACTTTTTACAGAATGGTGCAATAATTTGTAATTCTTGTTTTTTTTTTTCTTATTCATGGTTCATTAATTAACATAGTATGTACTGCATTAGTGTTTGTTTGATTTTACTGAATTCTGATCAGAGGTTTAGGGGAAGCTGTGTATTTATGAACAAAAATTTGTCAGTAGATAATATCGGATATCATTTGGATACATTTTAACTGCATATTTGTAGAAGGTAACCTGTTTCTATGGCAGCATTTCTTTCGTAAGTTTAATCGATCATGTTTTTGTCTCCTTGGAAGTGGATAGCTTTCACGCATAATGATCGTTTTCATGGTTTTTAGATTTGGAAAACTTTATTGTTCAACTAAATGCACTGAATTCCTGGAGCAAATGTTCTAGGTCCTGGGGTGAAAAAAGCCTATATAAAAATGAACCCTGGAGTCATTAATGTCCCTCTCACATGTGAGATTTCCTAACATTTGTCTTACTGCTAAACATACTCATAAGCATAACATTCTTATCTCTTGCCTCTAAATACATTAAGCTGTTTCCCACAGTGTATTAGTCTGGTTTAGATGCTGTAAAAAATATTAAAAAAACCAAAAACAGCATTGTGTTTGCTTAGGGAGCTATAAATCTTACATGACCTCAGTCCCGCTAAGCATTCTCCAAGTCTCTGCTCTTGGTCCTCTTTTGTTTCGTGTCTTGCTCTAGGCTCTCTAGGCACCACTCTGTAACATCATGGACTTCGGTTGAATTTGTACACAGATAAATCAAATGAATTATAGTGCCTAACCTAATCCGTTCTCCCACCGCTCTTATAATCCGATCTCAAACAAGTTTGTGTACAAACTGTCCAAATTTAACAGCTTTACAGGTCCAAGAGATCATGCTTGTGTGTTATTTGGGGGTCTTACCCTACGTTTACACTAGCATGTCATTCCTTCTTAATGATAGCAATTCAGAACAAACTGTGGTGTGTTCAGTACTCTGAATCCAGCTTGTATTCATCACTTAGTCTAAGGAGTCCCAGGTTACACTAAACTCCCATCTTATCCCACATGCAGCTCTGAGTGCTTTTTGTAATTTAAAAGCACTATGTAGTAATTCATGCATATACTGTAATGTGAAAGGTGTGAGTATGGGTTCATGGATCATGTAAAATGTCCAGGTTCTTGGCTAAGGGCTTCTGTGACTGAGCCTCTGTGTGTCTGTGTTTAGCCGGAAAGTCCTGCCAGAATACCCAGACCTTCTTCAGCCAAGGGACAGAGACGCCGGCCTAAATCAGGAGCGCCAGGTAACCCGCTCATCTAACAGAACTTCACACATATCACATAATCATCGGAGTCGTCCCAGTTCTATTCTGATTTAACTGAATTAAACATGTAAGCCTTGAATGATCACTTGCACAAAGAGAAAGAAAACATTTGCTTTACGTTTTTGTTTTATTTTTATTATTCCACACTACGGTTAAATTCTTGACTCTCATCAGTCAGAAGGTGTTAATTAATGAAAAAAATGAAAAGTTGAAATATCACTTTGCAGCAACTGTGATTCTGATCTGGAGCACAAGAACCACATTCCCTTAAAGGGTGCGGCTCACCCTTCCCAGAATCCTCCGCACAAAGTAGTGAGTCGCCATTTTCGATGCCTTAGATATTCCAGAAACAGTCTGGCAACATGGTAGGCCATGGATCTTACATTCAGCATGAAATTGAAGCTATTTTGTCAAGGTAGCCATATTTCAAGTCCTTTCAACCGATCCGTACCGTTTTCATATGGTTATACACACACACAGACTGACATACACAATATTGCTGCTACTTACTTTTTATTTATTATCTCAGTTGCCACACTTCAACTGAGAGTGTTTACTTTCATGTCCATTGTCTGTCTTATTATTTTTTTTTTTCTGTTCCTTGTTTTTAAATGCACCTTGATGTGGCGATTGCAATTTCGTTGTATAGGTCACTGTACAATGACAGTCAATCTATCTAGCTATCTATCTAGCTATCTAATTCCATACGTGATGACCTCCGGTTGGTCTCGGCTGTTCCTCAGGAGGGAAAGAAAAGACGGAGCGTATTTTGTTCAAAGCTCCAGTGTATAACACATCAAAGAAGGCAAAATTTGAGCTGGCTTTTGAAGGAATCACTAATGGTGAATTTGCGGAGTTTTTGCTGCACAGCGAGCTAGCAGAGTAGCAGTCACATGCTTTCAAATGTAAAATTGGATTCTGGGAAGGGTGAGCCAACCCCTTTAATTTCTGAATACATTGAAGCAATAAAATGTATTCCAGCAGCTGTCATAGCCTAACTAATGTGTACACCAAAATCCACTCATTAAGCTGAGAGCTGATTGCTTCAAATCCTTCTCTCCCCCCCCCTCCCCCCCCATCTTTCTCATTCTCCCCTTCTCTCACAGATGGATCGGATAGTGATGGAGGTGAGTAGCTACTGAGAGCATTATTTGCTTGCCCTCTTTGTCATTTCTCCATGAGAAGTCTCTACCTTCATTGGGAGTTCAGGCTTTGAGGCTTCTTTCTTTTTAAATCTTCTATATTCACCGACCAACTTTCCTTCATTTTGGCAGGCGACAACGCTACAGCAGATAAACCAGTTCTTCTTGAAAATGGAGATGCTTCTGATGCTTCGGCACAACATGTGTCCCAGAGGTCAGCTAATCTCATCATGAAGACAATAGCAGTTATTATAAGCAATGCTTGTTTTTTTTGGCCCTTTCTAATAACCCTGCTGTATGGCAGGTACAGTTTCATCTCCGTGATAACAAAAGAGCCAAACTAGTAGTGAGCCATTGTGTGTCCATGATAGTCTTGTATTTAGTGTTATTAAGGCACCGATGGCCTTATTAGGTAGCCTTGTGCTGTGACTGACTGATGCAAATCTTGTATGTTCAATACACAGTTTAGCAGACTGCTGTTTTTAAGCACATTCTTTTCAGTTCACGTAGGAAAAGTGTGAGAACTGGCTGTGTTGTAGATTTAGCAGAGGTGTAATAATAGCGCTGTGCTTTCTGAAGCAGCAGCAAGAGGATTGCACGGCCCAGTAGTGCGAGACCAGCCCCACCTCGAGTAAGGAGGCAAGAGAGCTACAGTGACACGGGCCCAGTGGAGAGGTGAGCATTTAGCAGAACAGATGTGCTTGAATAATGATTGAAAGTCTCTAAAACATCTGGGGGAAAAATCCATTGTGTAAGGAATAAACATGACATTCTGCTGTAGGAAATCTGATGTTTTCTCATAACAATACATCCCAAAAGGGGAATACTATTTCTTTTTGTTCCACAGCAATTTTTCTCAGCAGTAACAATTCAATTCAATTTTCAACCTGAATTCCAGCAAAGGAGGGACGCTCTTTAAAGCTGAATAAAATGAAAACTAAAAGACTTTCAAATTACATGAGCCAATATTTTATTCACAACAGAACATAGATGACATAAATGTTCAAACTGGGAAATTGTACACCTTTATCCACTAAATGAGCACATTTCAAATTTGACAGTGAAATATCGAGGGCTTCCAAAATGGTGACTAGCTACTTGGAGCGGAGGCTTCTGGGATGGGAGAGATGACTCTTAAGTCCATATATGTGGAGCCATATTAGAATTACTGTGTTAATATAAACCTGAGATTTATCTACTTAGTCTACTACTCCTTTTGGCTGTTCCCTTCAGGGGTCGCCACAGCGAATCATCTGTCTCCATCGAACTCCATTCTCTGCATCCTCTTTTCTCACACCAACTAATAACTTCATGTTCTCTTTCACTACATCCATAAATCTCCTCTTTGGTCTTCCTCTAAGTCTCCTGCCTGGTGGTTCCAACCTCAGCATCCTTCTACCGATGCACTCACTATCCCTCCTCTGTACATGTCGAAACTATCTCAGTCTGGCCTTTCTAACTTTATCCCCAAAACATCTAACATGTACTGTACCTCTGATGTACTCAGTTTTGCTCCTACCTGAAGAGCTTTGTCTTGGAGTGAGTGTCAGAATTGAGAATAAAGAATCAATCTCATTAAAACCTGATTAATGGATAGTTTGTGTGTCTGTCTGATGGACCGTAAATTCAACCTAAACCAAGAAATCAATGTCCGTTATTCCTGATGGTGTTTTCTGCATTCATCTTTGTGAGCTATCTATAACTCTCACTGCCTTTTAAGGACTATTTGGCTTACTTGATCAGTGTTGGCCTGCTGCATTTTAGATAAACTGGCTTTTATCATAAATCAGAACTGAAATGAAGCATTTTGTGAAAATGA
Organism: Chrysichthys thysi; assembly: GCA_030068315.1. Taxonomy (NCBI): domain Eukaryota; kingdom Metazoa; phylum Chordata; class Actinopteri; order Siluriformes; family Claroteidae; genus Chrysichthys; species Chrysichthys thysi. The sequence goes on along the minus strand of JAQLOM010181787.1, from coordinate 2,229 downwards.
TTTTGCGCCCTCTGCAGACTGGGCAGTGCCAAGCCTCCTTCTGGAGTCATCATGGATGGCAAAGACCTCTCGGAGGATGAGGATGATGTAGATGGGCAGTTTGTGGTGAAGGAGGCAGGTCCACTTCCCCCTGACATGCCTGACCTGGAGATGGTGAGTATTTTGACATAGAATGTGAATATATATATACAGTGATCCCTCACCATATCGCGCCTCAAATTTTGCACCTTCACTGTATCGTGGGTTTTCATTTAAATTGGTCTAATATTACGGCTTTTCAGCTAGTTCATGTTTCTTTTATGGTGGAGTACATGCTTCCTCTTTTCTCATTGACCGGTGGCTAATCAGAGCGCATGGCTAATTACAGAACTAAGCGAAGAGCGTTGCTCCGGTTTGTGTTAGCCAGCGTCTCGCTCGATCGGCGTCATGTTTCACTGAGATTTTTGTGGGTAGTAAAGCCCTTCGTTATACCCCAAGCTATGTGTACCTTCTGCTTCTTCCGCTGCCACTCCCAAGCACTGGCAGAAGATGCTAACAATCATCAAAAAGGTAAAACTTTTGGACATGTTAAAGGAATGTAGGACGCCGTTACGGCATCAACGAGTTTGCTACATAAAGAAGGCTGAAAAGAAGATGAGAGCTACGGCCGCAGTGTATTATAACCAGGGCGCCAAACGAGTCGTAAGTGGGCGGAACAAAGCTGTGGTCCGGATGGAATCTGCTTTAGGAAATTGGAAATTCTGCGGATTCCCCCAACAAGAAAAGTGACTTTGCCGCCAGCAAGGGCTGGTTTGAAAAATTCAAGAGGCGATTCAACTTGGCCAGTGTGAGTCTCCATGGAGAGGCTGGCTCTGCGGATAAAGCCGTAGCAGAAACTTATGTCGGCGACACCTTCAAGAACCTCATTAAAGAGGGCGGATATCGGCCAGAGTGGGTGTTCAATATGGATGAGATGGCCCTGTTCTGGAAGTGGATACCCTCTCGTACCTTCATCACAAAGGAGGAGGTAACAGACCTGGGCTTCAAGGCTCATAAGGACCATGTCACGCTAGTCATGTGCAGCAAAGCTGCAGGCTTTTTGTTCAAGCTTGGGCTCATCTACAAGTCCAAAAATCCCCTGGGCCCTGAAAAACAAGAATAAGCACCTGCTGCATGTCTACTGGATGCACAACCCGATGGCCTGGATTACGAAAATCCTGACAGTTGACTGGTTTCACCAACGTTTCATCCCGGAGGTAAAGATCTACCTGGCAGAAAGGGGCCTTGGGTTCCAAGTGCCTTTACTGCTGGACAATGCAGTAAATGAACTCTACAGAGAGCACTGAAGGACATGAAGAAGGAGACTGTCAATGCCTGTTGGAAGAAATTATGGCCAGAAGTGTTCCATGGATACGAAGGTGTTTCTGCCGAAGAAATTCATCACTCTGCGGTTGATAAGGCAGTTAGGCTGGCAAAACAGCTAGGAGAAGAAGACTTTGATGACATGACTTCCGACGACATTGTTGAGCTGCTCGAGGTCTATTCAAAGCTGCTGACTGACGAAGATCTGGCTGAATTGACCAAGTCAGCGAGTGAGGAAGAGAAAGAACAAGAGGAGGATCGAGAAGAAGAGTAAGGCCTAACTCTCGAGGGCCTCGCTGACATTTTACGGTTAGCTAAAGAGCTTAAGTCATCGGTTGAAGAATGAGATCCACAAATGATTCGCTCTTTGCAGTTCAGAAACGCTCTTGATGGCGCCACGGAAGTGTAAAAAAACCTCCTGAATCAAATGAAAAGACAGCGCCAGCAACTGCCCATCACAATGCTCTTTACCAGGAAAAAATAAATGCTTTTAAAACTGATTTGTGGGTGGGGTTTTTTTTTGTAATATCTAAGAGAATATAAAGGGTTTATGCTGTATTACTGTGCAGGTAATGATTATGTATAAGCCTGTGGGATGGTTTATAAAGGCTTTAAAATATTAAAAAAATATATATATTATTACATGGTTGCTACTTTGTGGATTTTCCCATTTCGAGGTGGGTTCTGGAACCTAACTCCCACAATAAGCGAGGGAGCAACACATTTTCATTCTTCTGTGCACTGCTGCTGTGTATCTGAATGACAAACGCCTATCTGGCCATCTGTCTGTCTATCTATCGATCGATCGATCGATAGATAGATAGATAGATAGATAGATAGATAGAAATATTTGTGTGTAAAATAAGCATTATGTAATTATATTGATGT
>JAQLOM010181686.1:0-10562 GCA_030068315.1 Chrysichthys thysi | reverse complement strand
TACATATATATATATACACACATACATACACACACACATATATACATACATACAGATATACACACACACACACAGGCCTGCCCCCATTTTTTGTGGAAGTGTAACAGTTGTAATTTTGAAACACATTATATGCTGCAGCGCTGTGTTCATTTTGAATAAACAGCTTTCAGGTTTATTCTTCATCGCTGCTAAGTGCACATACACAATAAATGTAGTATACAGACGTTAGGTTGAAAAAGAAAAAAAACTTTTGCATTCCTGGAAAACCACACACAGACATATATACAAGGTGGGTGACAAATGAAAGGAAATTCATTTTGCTGACATGGTTTGGCTCTGTTTGTCTCCTTAGAGAGAATTGTCACTGCCTGTCAACGCCAAGTTCTTCTGCCTGATCATCTTTATCCCATGACAAGTCGTATCTCTATGTTCTCCGTGATGACTCCACCCACATCTTCAGTGCAAATCAATGTAATGGATGAAAATTCTGTAACTCCTATGCCGTGGCCTTTACAGTCATCAAATCTCAACCTGTGTGAGCGCCACTGCCATCATTAAATCATCACTTAAACTGTTCTAGTGGCTTAAATTGACTAAGCACAATATATAATTTTTTTCCTTTAATTTGTCATCCATCTGTATATATGACAAAGAAGTAAGTTGGAGATCACTCTATAAAGAAATCAGGCATATAGTACTTCTTTTACAGCACACACACATATAGCTCATGCCATTCCATGAGGCATAATATTAGCACTAAAATACAGCCCCATGTGAGCTGGATACGTTTTACTTGGCAAGGCACTGATTTTAATTCAGCATGCAACAGCTGCACCTGTAGCTCTGACAAGTCTGAAAAGTGATCATTCCTGGACCAAATGACCTTCTGAATTTCACAAAACACAGAGCTCTTCTTGGTAATAGCAGTCATGTTTGTACTCACCTTAAGGAATGTACGACTGTGTAGTGTGTTTGTGATAACCTGTCTATCCTGGCTACACTCTCGGACTCACAACTCACAAACTAACTCTCTGCTTTCTTATTGTTTTGTTTTGGGTTCATGTGCTTTTGTTCACGCAGCTATACGCTTTTCTAATCCTGTCTCCAACCCTGTCCTGTTATTGGTTTGCTACCTGATTGTGTTCACCAGTTTTTCTTTCTACTCATCAAGTCATGCCAAAAGTGCTTGCTTGCATGCTTCTCTGCATCGCGGTGCTGGGTCTTGACGATAATGTAATAAATACAAGGTACCAAACTGGACTTTTCGATGTTGTTAAGGAGGCGCCATCAAGAGAACCTCTTTCGTACCTTTTGAATATATATTTTGTGCATGTCATATACTTTTAATTAGCTTTAAAAGGTACATCAGCGGTTCCAATTATGTATCACAAATTATTTTATTAATGGATTCTATATTCATGTTCCCAGGTGAAAGATGTATAACTAAAAGGTACACTCTACAAAAGACACTTTTGATGGCACTTCAGTCAGAAGGAAAAGTCCGGTTTGGTGCCTGTATTTCTGACAGTGTATGACATACCAATCTGGGCGAAGTACGTGGATACGTTATTGCGTCAGAATCAGCCAAATAACTTACTAATCAAATTACCGAACATCCATTTGTAAAACTAATCCAGCTTGAGCAGTGGTTAAATGTGTGTATTGAATATTGTGTATGTATTCTGTGTGTATTGTGTGTGCACGCGAGAGGACATATAGACTGTAAAAGAGGAAAGAGAATATTCAAACATAAAACAAAATCAAGTGTGTACATGTGTGTATGCAGAGGCATGTACTGTATTTAATATGCAGGTGGGAGCCAAATGTCCCCAAAAAGGGATATATTTTGGGGATATTTGTCTGTTCCCCATTAGAGAAAAACCAATTACACGAAACACTCACACAAAAACAAAAACAGAGATGAAAATTTCCTTTTGCTTACTGAGGTTATGACTGGGGTTAGGGTTAAGTTTAGGCATAGCATTAGCTGTATTAGTAAGCATATTCATGAAGGTGCTCACAAATAGTAAGACGAGCATGTGTTTGAGTGTGTGAGGTGGAAAGAAATAAGTCAGGCCACTGCAAACCCATCTGTGTCCTACCTCCATCATATCAATCAACCACAGCAGTCGCTCCTAATTGGATGCAGAGGGAATACTGGGTGTTAAACAGCGTCTGAAACACTAGGATTTGGTACTCCAGGCTATAAAATTCAACAGGAACTCAGCACTTATCCATCTGGTCCACCCACACACTCTGCACTATTCTGAATCACTTTGTTGTTGTTGTTTTTTTTAACCCACCATCATGGTATGACCAGCTGACACACTGAGACACACAACGTCACACACACACAATCCTTACAACAAAGAAGCCATGTTTAAGCAGAGGAACCAAACCTCTGTCTAACACAACAAAGACTTTGGCGAATATCCTATCTTATAGCTGAATCATTTATTTACACATTGGACTATGGTTATCATGGGATCACACACACAGGCACACACTGTTCCTCATACCCGTGCGGAGCTGAGTGTGGTACTGGTCATGTAGCTGCCTGAGGAGGAGGCCAGCGTGTCAGGGTAGGACACCATTGAGAAGGAGTCGCTGTGTAGTGCTGCTCCTCCTGCTGCTCCCTGTCGAGCCTTCAGAGCTTCGATCTCCCTGCGGAGCACCAGTGCATCAAAACGCTCCAGATCATGTGCGCTGACCAACCCTCGCATCTCAGACAACAGCGAGAACTGTAGCCAAAACACACACACACACACACATGCGCACACACACACACACCAGATGCTTTAGAGAGGCCTGAAAAATATTCTAAGCATTTTCCCGTTTATGTAAAATGTAGCAGCAAAGTGTCGAGTGTAGTGGACTGCTTTCCCTAAATAAGTGCACTTGACATCAGAATTTGTGAATGGACAGCTAAGTCCACAAAGTTTTTAGTATTTGACGGAACTCTTGTTTATTTCTTATTTCCTCGTCATTTCCAATAGTGGCTAAATTGTAACAAGATATAAAACTTTAAAAACTGTGTTTTGCGCATGTGCTGAGTAAGAGCGTGACCCTAGCTTCAAGATAGCTGACAAAGCAGTTTGATATGCTTGCCACCATTTCTTGTGGAAAACTGTACACACGCCCAGAAGCCAGACAGGAAAGTCTATTTGGCAGTTTGGTGTGGTTTGAGGTGAGCGTCTTATGATGTGGACCAAGGGTTGCATCGCTATTAATTTTCATGAGCTAATGACTCATTCGAAAAATTTAAAGCAAAACCTGACTTGCTGTTATTTCGCCATAAACAGGCTGCAATCCTTTTTTAGGCTAAAATAATATAAAATAATTCAATGCAATAAACATGAAAAAAAAAAGACAAACGATCATCATATCACACCAAGTAACTGTTCTTAAAATGCACTGATTCATGTAGATGATCTGCGACTCAGCTGAAACCACAGATTCTGAAACTGAGACTCTGAGCATGGAAGCTCTTGTCTTTCAACAGTGCCCTTCTTTTACCTCAATCAGCGACGTTCCTTAGATGAAGCATGCTGTATGTCTGGGGGACATTTATCCTGGCTGATCATGATCTGGGAGATGAACGCTCATGTTCAACTCTGCCCTCCACGGTGTCCAAAAATAAGTTTGAAACACTCATAAGATAGCTGGGACAGCCACCCTCGAAAGTGGCCCGTGTGGGATTATACAGTGGAGGAAATAATTATTTGACCCCTCGCTGATTTTGTAAATTTGCCCACTGACAAAGGAATGAACAACCCATAATTTTAATGGCAGGTTTATTTTAACAGTGAGAGACAGAATATCAAAAAGAAAACCCAGAAAATCACATTATATAAAATATATAAATTGATTTGCATTTCATTGAGTGAAATAAGTATTTGAACCCTAGCAACCATTAAGAGTTCTGGCTCCCACAGACCGGTTAGATACTCCTAATTTCAACTAGTCACCCACATTAAAGACACCTGTCTCAACTAGACACCTGTACAAAAGACACCTGTCCACACAATCAATCAATCAGACTGCAACCTCTCCACCATGGACAAGATCAAAGAGCTGTCTAAGGATGTCAGGGGCAAGACTGTAGCCCTGAACAAGGCTGGAATGGGCTACAAAACCATAAGCAAGAAGTTGGGTGAGGAGGAGACAACTGTTGGTGCAATTGCTCGAAAATAGAAGAGACACAAAATGACCATCAATCGACCTCGGGTCTGGGGCTCCACGCAAAATCTCACTTTGTGGGGTGAGGATGATCATGAGAAAAATGAGAGATCAGACTAGAACTACATGGGAGGAGCTTGTTAATGATCTCAAGGCAGCTGGGACCGCAGTCACCAAGAAAACTATTGGTAACACACTACGCTGTAATGGATTAAAATCCTGCATTGTCCGCAAAGTCCCCCTGCTCAAGAAGGTACATATGCAGGCCCGTCTGAAGTTTACCAGTGAACACCTGAATGATTCAGAGAGTGCTTGGGAGAAGGTTCAGTGGTTAGATGAGACTAAAATCAAGCTCTCTGGCCTCAACTCAACTCGCCGTGTTTGGAGGAAGGCAAATGCCGACTATGACCCCAAGAACACCATCCCCACTGTCAAGCATGGAGATGGAAACATTATTCTTTGGGGCTGTTTCTCTACTAAGGGCACAGGACAACTTCACCGCATCGACGGGAGGATGGACGGGGCCATGTACTGTAAAATCTTGAGAGACAACCTCCTTCCCTCTGCCAGGACATTGAAAATGGGTCGTGGATGGGTCTTCCAGCACGACAATGCCCCAAAGCATACAGCCAAGGCAACAAAGGAGTGGCTCAAGAAGAAGCGCATAAAGGTCATGGAGTGTCCTAGTCAGTCTCCGGACCTTAATCCCATAAAAAACCTGTGGAGGGAGCTGAAGCTTCGAGTTGTCAAGCAACAGCCTCAAAACTTTAATGATTTAGAGCTGATCTGCAAAGTGGAGTGGACCAAAATTCCTCCTGCTATGTGCGCAAATCTTGTCATCAACTGCAAGAAACGTCTGACCTCAGTGCTTGCCAATAAGGGTTTTGCCACCAAGTACTAAGCCTTGTTTTGCTCGGGGATCAAATACTTATTTCACTCAATGAAATTCAAATCAATTTATATATTTTATATAATGTGATTTTCTGGATTTTCTGTGTGATATTCTATCTCTCACTGTTAAAATAAAACTCCCATTAAAATTATGGACTGTTCATTCCTTTGTCAGTGGGCAAACTTACAAAATCAGCGAAGGGTCAAATAATTATTTCCTCCACTGTATAATGATGTACAGCTTGCAGCATGACAAGTGCTCTTGCAACAGGTGTACTGGTCTATGCAACTGCTAATGAACTCCTAGCTATACGATTTCCTTATTTGTAAATCTGATTAACTACATGCACTAATATGGCCAAATGCGGACACCTGAACATCACACCTGTATGTGCTTTTTGAACATCCCATTCCAGATTTTATCCCTCTTTGCTGTTATTATAACCTCCACTCTTCTGGGAAGGTTTTCTATTAAATTTTGGAATGTGGCTGTGGGGATTTGTCCATTCAGCCACAGGAGCATAAGTGAGGTCAAGCACTGGTTTTGAGCAAAGCGATTCATCCCACAAATGTTCGGTGGGGTTGAGATCAGGGTTCTGTGCAGGCCATTTTCTATATACATTTCACTCAAATGTCGGCCGCCCATATCTTCATGGAGCTAATTTTGTGCACAGCTCACTTTGTGTCATGCTGTAACGTGTTTGGGGCCCTTAGTTCCAGTGAAGGGGAAATTGTAATCCTACAGCATATGAAGACTATATGTTTATTATGTTTATTATATGTATATCGTATATAATTGTTTGTTTTCAGCTTGCAGCAACAGTTTGGGAAGGATCTCATATAGGTATAATAGTCATGTGTCCATAACCGATATAGGGTAGCATCTTGAATTCTGTTGACTCCAGCAAGCTCGAGTCAAAAGAAGATTGCTTCTGTCAGGAGGTTAAAATTGGGCCCAAGTTGGACTCTTTAACAAGATCACAAACTAAATCTGTGAGTAGATTTGAAACTTGGCAAGGACTAATGCTTGTTAGCCACTGAACCTTCAATGTAACACTAAGAAGCAAAGATCAAATACCAAACATGTCTTGACTTATTTGAGGTTAAGGCCATCTATGACTTTAGTAACGATCCCTGGCTGTGAGTCAGCACAGAGATTGCCTGGATATGCCATGAGGAAAATTAAATCACAGCTTTATCATTATTGGAAAAAAAAAATAAAAAATCTCAGTGTCTGAAAAATCAATTGGATGTGATGGTTACGGGGTGGCACCGATTCAAGGATCACAAGAGGATTAAGGGATGTCGCCACTAGATTGCAGAACCACGACAATCAATAAAACCCCTCACACAGACTAACCTTGGCATGCGTGTTGAGCAGCTCAAAAAGCGCCATGACCAGCTGTTCAACTCCAATGTGTCCGTTGCGATATTCCTGGATGTAGTAGCTCATGGTCTGTCTCTCAGGCTCTGTAAGAAGGTGTCTGGCCTGTTCCTCCAGCATCGCCCTACTCTGGTTCACCAGACTGGAAAGGGTCACCTGAGAACCAGCTACTCCTTTATAAAAACCCGTCTGGAATTGCAGACAGAAAGATAATAGAGGAGAAGGGAAAGGGAATCACTGAATGCATGAATTACAAACAAAACTCCATTTGAGCCATAAAAAAACCCTTCACTAGGACATTTCATAGATTAAATAGAACATTTAAATTAGGTTAGTTACCAGGGTGATGATTTGATTGAAATAAATTTTTAAAAAAGAAAGAAAGAAAAAGAAACCGACACCCATTTTCTTTAGCATCTGCAGATCCTTACAGCTTCTGTCTTGAAGGCTCCCTCTTATTAAAACAAACAAAGAATTATATTCCTGTCACCCAAATCACCTGCTGGCTCGCTTCCAGCTCCCCGAGAATATATGAAAGCTGTGTTTTCACCAGCTCCGCTGAGAGGTCATTCAATCTTAAATGGAAAAGATGATATTTCACCGAAGCACACATCTCTATCCTGCTCTTCCTATTCTCCCTCCTCTCACTGTCATCTGCCTCCTCAGAGGGAGCTTTTTAAATTAGCTCCTCAATCAAAACCAAAAACCTTAAAGTTTCTAGCCATGAAATGATAAGAGAGAAAGAGAAAGATGAAGATGGATAGAGAGAGAGAGAGAGAGAGAGAGAGAGAGAGAGAGAGAGAGAGACAGAGAGAAAGAGAGACGAAACTGTGTGCCTGCTCCTTTATGTTTACATAAAATGCTACCTTCTGAGGTGCCTTCATCTCACCAGGTCTTGAAGGCAGCATACAAACTATATTTCTTCCCTTTTTGGGGGAATTTTTTTTCCCCCCTTAAAGCAAGATATGGTTGTTGCAGTCACAGAGTACTGTAGTTGCTCTATTTGTCCCAATAATACTTGGCCATCTTGCCCAATATACTTTAGGGCAAGCGTGCACACACATGTCTGTAATCTGGCAACATGGTGACACACGCTGCCATTGAAACCCATCTCAAACTGGTACCTTCATAGATATCCAAGCACAGTCTTCAACTGACTGAAGCAGTGGTAGGGCATCAAGGCTTTTCTAAATGATGATACACTATATGGCCAAAGGTTTGTGGACACCTGACTGTAACAGGAATATGTCATTTTTAAACACCCCATTCCGTATTTAGTTCTCCTTTTGCTATGATACTAACCTTCACTTTTTGGGAAAGGCTTTTCATGAGATTCTGGAGCATGACTCTGGGGAATTTGACCTTTCCAGGATTTCTCCTGGACTTTCTAGCTCATCCCAAAGGTGTTCAAGTGGGGTTTCGATTAGGGCTCTGTACTGGCTACCCAAGTTCTTCCACCTTGCTCAACCTTGACAAACCACGTCTTCATGGACCTCACAATGTGCACAGCTGCGCTGTCATCCTGGATCATGCTTGGCCCTGTTAGTTCCAGTCAAGTGAAATCTTACTGTTACAGCATACAAATGCACCCAGTATGACTGTGCGCTTTCAACTTTGTGGCAAGAGTTGGAGGAAGAACCACATATGGGTGTGAGGGTCAGGTGTCTACACACTTTTGGCCATATAATGCAGCATCTTTTGGGGTAGAATTTTGTTGTACCAGTATGCTTTAATCAAAGTTAGGTTGCCTTTGCAGACGAGGTAAGGATTTGGATCTTTCAACAAGATCTAAAGCTAAATCTGTGAACAGATCTGAAAAAGTAGATCAACTTGGCAAGGACTAATGCTTTTCAACAACTGTTAAATAAATTAATTAATTTAATTCATAAAGAAATAAATTCTGAGCAATGTAATGTATTTCGTCTTCCAGTAGGGTAGGATTGATGCTTTCCTTAGCTTTATTAAGATAACTAGCTCGCCTCTACCAGAAGGATAAGACTTGGTCTTAGTTGGTCCTTCCCACAAGATAGTCCCAAACATGCATGCAAATCAAGATGGAAAAGGTTAAGCAGCATAAAATCAGTGTTTTCTGACAGGCATCTCGGTCTCCGGATTTTAACCCTACAGATAATCGGCGGTATGAACGGAATAAGCCTAAATGTTGTGCATAGAGAAGTCAAGATCCATTTAACAGTGGAGGAATCCAGTGCTCCTATTCTCCTCAAGAGAGGCTTTGCCTTAAATAAGAAAAACGTTTGTACAATATGTATATTCGGTAGAGTAAATATTTTTGTTCATTTTTAAGAACATAAGAGCTCATAATTCTAGAGCTGATTGTATCTGGTTTCCAATGTGGTCTACACATTATTACAGCTTTTTTAAACTTATTTTCTGTGCCATGATCAATAACTGGTACGTTCTGGGCACACTGCCATTTACCATTTGTTAGAGTCCTTGTACCTTAATGCAGCTCGTGTCCAGATGTAAGACATCTCACTGGCTATGAGAACAAAACGGCTTTAGAGATGTGCCTTTATCTGTCCATCATAAGCAAGCCCTCTTTCTCTGTCTCCATCTGCCTCTCAAAAATATGTTCTATTAACTCGAATTGGCAAGTGGCTCCTAGATTTTGATGGTTTTTAGTGGGCACTATCAGGCAGAAAGATCACTGCTTTATTAAACAGACAAAAGGGAGAGTGCCGAATTGAGCTCAATCAATACAGACAACAGGGGCGTGCATGCTCTCTTGTCTGTATTGGCTAAACAATCGGAGCCCTGACACTCAATCTCGGTGGGCCTTTTGGGAATCTGGCCACTTTATATATTGTACCTAGTATCAAATACCTGCTGCACGGCATTCCAGATGCATTCCATGGTTTTGTGGAAAGAAATTTCTGTAAGGAGACGTGTCCAGGTCAGTGCACAAGCCAAATCATTCTGGCAAGTGGAACTGGATTTCTGATGAAGGTCAAAATGAAGCGACGTTAATAAGTCATTACTGGGGCAATTGCATAGAATGAAAACGCAATCAAAGTTAACTCCGTCAAGTCAATTTCAAACTGGGTGCAGTGCAGCGAGCGATGGGAAATATGCAACACAGAAGCACGTTCTCAAATGACAGACCTTAAAACTTTTTTCCTTTAATTATAAACTTAGATTGGAAGCATTTAACTAGATCTTGATAACATATTATCCTCAACTCAATAAATTAAAATGGTAAAATGTGTTGTTCCTGTTAAATAACTCATTTCTATAGACAGTAAAATAAAATTCCGCCAGTGTTCTGCTGGCAATTGGTCAGCAAAGTGTATTTTGTGATGCACACTGTGTAGCGTAGAAATGCCATTTGAGTATTGAGATATTTTTTGTCTTTTTGCCCAGCCATAATCACATATTATATTAATATGCTTGTCCTAATGTTATCCTATAGTATCTATATCTAAACTTACCTACATCTACCAACCTATAGTTACCTACGGTTATCTTACCCTTTGTTACCTAACTATAGTTATCTATAGTAACATCTCATTCATAGGCACTTGTATGGCAGACACTAAGCATAACCTAAATCTAATAATAAACTGAAAAAAAAAACCTCAACAACCTTGTTGCTATTTATCCAAGACGCTATGGAAGATAGTTTGCAGTTAAGGAAGGAGTCTCCACTTTGTAACCTTTAAATTTCCACCACTTAAAAGTTGTCAGGACCAAGGAGATGGCACTTTCTTTTGATTTTAAACACTAGAAACATCCCGTATAAGCGGTCAGTCTCAACTAGAAGAGTAGAGGTGCCAGTGGACTTCTTAGTACACATGATCAATAAACGGCGCAGAACCACAACAGATATAATCTCATAAGAACAGAGACAGCTAAGATCAAATCGATTTCCTGCCACCCCTAACACGACATTATCCACAATCTTCCTTTGCTAATGGTACCATTTTACCGACACAATCTTTAGTCATGACAATGTTAAATTGCTGGTCAATATCATAAGCATGACAAAGCAAAAAAAAAAAAAAAAAACATTATTGTCATTACATTACATTATTGTCATTTGGCAGACGCTCTTATCCAGAGCGACTTACATTTATTTTATTTATACAAT
>JAQLOM010181667.1:0-10563 GCA_030068315.1 Chrysichthys thysi | reverse complement strand
GGCGTAGGTGGACGGTGGCGGAGGGATATGGTGGCGCTTCTCATGTTTTGCGATGATTTCTTTCTTTATTTCAACTGCTATACACTTAGGCTTCTTACTCTCACTACCATTTCCACTTTCCTGGGACCCAGAATGAAGCTTATAGAGCAAAAATGCAGAGAAACACAACGAAAAAAATGCGTTGAACGCGTTCACACCACGAGTGCTTGACCAGAACTGAATGTTTGTGCCGCGAAGCGTGGGTTGGCTGTATGTGTACGACCGAATTCGTCGGTCGGTAAAAAATCTGTTCGGGAATTTAGTTCGTACATCAACTTGTTCGGGATCCAATGTGTTGTCCGTGAGCCGAGGGTCCACTGTATATTATTATTGATATTTAATATTTAAGTTAATAGGTTACTATCTATAATCAAATATTGCCAATATTTATCATGTCTTATGGTATCACAATAAAATCAGTATAATTATGTTAACCATTTTTCTCCCAAATCAGACTCCAACTAACACAAGGTCGCCCCATTGCATATTTACCCACACACTTGTATATCATGCGTGCATATATAATAAATACATCTGAGATCTGTTTAATAATGTATTTTATTTATTATATTGATTAGCTGTTGTTGTTGTTGTTGTTATTATTATTATTATTATTATTATTATTATTATTATTATTATTATTATTATAGGAGTTTTTTATGGATAGTATGTGAAAGTTGAAAACAGCTGAATACAGGAATCTAAGCTTGGCCTGTGTGTTCTGACGTTAGATCTCGGTGCTGATTGGCGAGCCGTTTTTCAGTACCAGCCTGTTGCCCTGGCACTCTCTGTTCTTCTGGTACTGCCGTACAGTGCTGAGCTGCCTCCTCCAGCCCGATGCCACCATCCTGCCTTCCTCGGCTTCCCTCTACCTGATCGCTGTGGAGTTCCAGGTGATTTAGCTTCCCTGCAGAAAGCCTGCAACTTCTAAGTGTAGATGTTTAGCATGGCTATAAAACGTGGCTATGACACACACGTTAATACAAATATTAACATCAAAGCAATTCTCTAAAGACATTGAAACAGGTTTGAGCAATGTCTATACATCTTATAGCCATCCTGCGACGACTCCTCAAAGGTTTTGCACTCCAGTGCCAAAGGGTACAGCCTGAAACTGTCACTTTAACACCAGGCGGCTTCGTTTCCCTTCTTTCTCTGTCAGGATTTGTGGAGGATCCGAGCCCCGTGCGGAACCTGTGAAGGATTTGACGTGAGCCCGATGGATGAAATGGTGCAGGTACACACTAATTTCTTTTTGGGGCTAGATGTTGGACTACTGATCGGAAGGTCGGGAGTTCAAATCCAAGCACCGCCAAGCCACCACTGGATAAGGGCGTCTGTCAAATTACTATTTTTATTTTATTTATTCATTCATTCATTCATTCATTTATTTATTTATATAAGGGACAGTTAGGCGCAATCAGATCTCCATAATCTTCCTCTTACCTGAGGACATGTGATGTTTCAGCTTATTGTTCAGTCCCTGTCCCATCCTAATATGGATTCTTATCAATCCAGGTCACTCTAGCTGGTATTGTTTGTTTGCACTTGCCTTTGGTGTATTCTAATGAAATAGTGGGTTTAGTGAATATGAGCAATTCATAATTTTAACCAAAGCGTCGCTGAACAGAGTCAACAGGTTCCTAAAGGTGAGAACGTGGTATAAATGCAACACACACACGTTGTGTGAGCAACCAGTACACTGTAATGTTGATGAACGTGGCCTTCATTTGTGCATTTAGTGCACGCTTCATATCTGCGGTAAAAAACAGCCTGCTTCAGATATTATTATTGTTATTGTTATTGCTACTATTATTTGGGGTCCAAGCAATAAAGCTGTGTAGGCACTCATTGTGTTTCTCTCTCCTTTTCTTCTTATTATTATGCATTATCTTCCGGTTCCTCTACTTCTTCTGGTTAGGGTGTCTATGGCAGCCCATAGAACCGGATAGTAAAAAAAAAAACTTTTGAAATTTAGCACACTGATTTGGGACAGTCCCCTATTTTTTCCCACCAAATTTCATATTTGCACCTCAAGTGCTCTAGCGCCACCAGCTGTTCAAATCCAGAAGTGTGTTTATGCAGGCAACTTTTGAAACCTATGCCCGAGGTACCACTGGGTTTCTTGGGCCAAGCCAAGTTCAACGCATGACCCATAGTTTATTTATTTATTTATTTATTTTAAGTCTATAGAACTATTCTCATTATTAATATGGTTCATTATTCATCACAGAGTAAGATCTGTGATCAGCTTATGGTCAAGATTCAGATGGGTAAGTTATCACATGGGTTTTTTTTTTATTGTCAAAAGCATTCATCAATCACAGCCCATTGAACAAAGGATTCGACAGTAAATCCACCACACAGGAAGCGATTTCATATCTCAGCTACACTCAGTTGACATAAAACTTTTGCTTAGACCAAGTTCCCATGGTGACTCTGACCTGCTACACTGCTTGGCCCCCCCATCGCTGTTTGAAGCTGCCTTACTTCTTTTTCTTCTTCTTCTTCTTCTTCTTAAGAGTAATAATTATAATATTAGTAGTAATACTGGTGGTGGTATTAGTATTCTCCCAGTCCTGGGCATACCTCTAGTGCAAGCTCCCATCAAGATGTTCATAACATGACTGCAAATCTCCTGTGAAAGATTTAAAGAGATGTTATGAGTGATTTGTGAGCGTCAGAGATTTCTGCTGATACAACTAACCCTGTGTATTTTATTAATGCTATCTGAGATTTCTAGATTCAGTTTTGCACCTGTAGCCTCACCGCTATTTTTAAGGGGAAACATTTCGTGATGTAAAGTCATATTTTCATGCAAGCTCAGTATCAACCGTTTCAGCAGTTCAGAATTTACAGTCGTGTAGAGCGGCGTGTGAAAACAGAAAGAAATAACAATGAATTGTGCGTGACGCTTCTCTTCCTCAGCGCTCTCTGGATTTCCGGGAGTCTCGTGAGGCAGAACCACACCCTCTGTGGGAGTATCCCTGTCGGGCCCTGTCCAAGCCATGCTCCGTGATGACCTTTGATTTCCAGCAGTGTGTCCCTGAGCAGCCAATCAGCAATCAGGGAACAGTGCCTCTTACTGGGTAAGTGTTAAAAATAAATCTCAGCAATTAGTTCAATTTAACGACATTTTTTGAATAAATACATTTGGAACAGCTGAGATTTAGGCAACCCTGAAAACGATGTCCACTTTTTCACAACCACATCTTGCGTTTCAGGGTTTTTGCTACTTACCATCCGTAGCTGTGCATGGAGGGAAAATTCATAATAATAATAATAATAATAATAATAATACAGGAGATCCTCAGGTTACAACAGTCTCGACATACGACGTTTCGTGTTTATGATGCATGCTCCCATAAAAACTTAAACAAATTGAGACACGAGTGTTTGGGTTTATGCCGTTAGCGGCGTACTTACGGGTTTCGTGGGCGAACTAGTTAGTGTGCGGCGGAAGAATACACAGGAACGCGGCGTATGAGTGATGAAGTTGACGAAGTTGACTAAAAAAACCAAAAACGCACAAGTGTTCAGTTTGTGTTGTTTTGTTTGGTGACTTTTTGGCCCTTATCATGGCTCCTAAACGAAAGCCAGAGTCTTCAGGTGGCCGTGCTTTGACGAAGAGGAAACCCATCATGATGGAAGTGAAATTCAAAATTGTAAAGAGATCAAAAAAGGGAGAAACAGCCACGGATATCAGATGTCAGTTTTTCTGTTACTACAGTGCCGTGTACAGTACAGGATATTTATGTCTTTTTCCTTTTTCTTGTGTTATGTTCTAGATCACATGTGTCAAACGCAAAGCTCGTGGGCCACATCCGGCCCGGTGTACAATTATATCCGGCCTGCGAGATCATTTTCTAAATCTTTTTTTTTTTTTAATTTTTTTTTAATTAATGGCCCGGCGAAATGAAGCGCAGATAACACACAAACTACAAATCCCATAATGCAGCGCAACAGCTGCCTGACCGAACGACATGCTACCTGCGATCATTCCCACGTCAATTACGTCAGATCAGTCAAGCATCTGTTGATGTTTGAACGCTAATTTCAAGTCAAAGCTAGCCCCTAACAATGGGCAAGAGAAAAGCTGATTCTGAAAACAGAGCCTTTCAAAACCGGTGGGAGGCCGAGGATATGTTTACTGACCTCGCCGTCGGGAAACCCGCGTGTCTTAACTTACCCCGAACATCAGTGAACTTGTTGCCAAGAAAACATACCAAGCATCCAGCTCTGACAACACAGCATAAGAGCAAAGAAAATGGAAAATCTGATCCGTTATTATTTTAACTTTTATTTATACTTTCAGGGTTTTTTTTTTTTTTTTTGCAGCATGTTCATATTTTGAATTAGTATCATTTTGATGAGACATTTTTATGGAGAGCAAAAATATTTTAAGTTATTTTAAGTTGATTTATTTTGGAATAATATCGTACCCTGTCTGTTTCGATTCATATTTATGTAAAAAAAAAAAAAACATTTAGTTTTAGTCTGTTCAATAAATCTTTATCCTGTTCGGCCCGTGACCTAAAGTGCGCTTTGAGTTTTGGCCCCCTGTGCGATCGTGTCTGACACCCCTGTTCTAGGCGATGATTTTAAAACCGTTAGGATCAGGAAGTGACTTAGGCTAGGGTGTGGTTTCGACTTGCACCAAAATTCGAGTTACGTCACTGTGTCGTAACCTGAGGACCCCCTGTAATATATATATATTTTTTGTGCCAGGAGAGGATGCTGTCACGGCATAGTTTTGTGGATGCAGTACAGCCTGACTGATGACATCTCCGTCAGCATGGGTCTGACCGAACCGGTCAATGACGAGGTATTTCCCGACATCCTTTACTTCCTGTAAATATCACCTGTAAACTTAGCAGGGTCTCATACTTCTGTGTGTTTCTGCTCCACAAAAGAAACTGAATATGACGTGTGTGCTAAGCCGTTGGTGAACATACCTGTATACCTGTATTTCAACAGGAAGTGTGTGTGTGGAGTCCATACCATAAACAGGGAGTGTATTTCTTACGGGATCCATGGGAAAGCTCAGGAGACGGACAGGCAAGCGTGTCCTACAACTTAACCTTCGACCCCAATGTTGGTGACATCAAAATGGACTTTTCAGTCACTCAGCCTTGATGAAGCGAAATTCACCGAACAGGGGACTTTTTTTCTTCTTCTTCTTTTTTTTAAAATTTTTTTTATTACAGAAAATACTGTGATCCAAAGAAATACTAACACCAGATGTTGTGTAATGTTGACTTTCCCACAAGTCTGTTTTAAGCCGAGAGCTGTTTTTTTTTTTTTACTAAAGAAATGGTTTGTACATGATTTTCTTCTTAGTCTAAATATAGTCAGTTAGCTAGTGATGTTTCACATCTGGGTTGGTTTTTTTTTTGCTCAGGGGCTATGAGATTACTGTAATGTCACCAAGTATTTAAAAGTTTCTCTCTTGTTTATCTCTGAAACCTGTAATCAGCTTTCCAGCAATGTATCATTCAGACATCATGATGTGGTTTAGGACACAGGGGGATCACAGAAATCTAGAAACATGAACCAGACATCATAATGTGATTGAATGAAATGTTCTGGGAAGCCATCTTCTTTTTTTGGTAGTTATACAGACAACATAGTTCGACTCTGAGCTTATATTTGAAAAATACAGAGTATATCTACAAGTTAATGTTTTAGTTCAGAGCTATTTTATGCCTGTATTTACCAAGATAATTCCTGTTAGGCACATTATACCTCGTCATAGCTCCAGTTTTAAAAACAAACAAACAAACAAACAAAAAAACCCACAAACGTCAGATACCAGATGCACATTAGTCACTATATCTGAGCTTTAAAGTATGAAATGGTGATGTGGTGGTTAGCACTGTCGCCTCACAGCAAGAGGGTCCTGGGTTCGATCCCTGGGATCGACCTGGGCACCTTTCTGTGTGGAGTTTGCATGTATTCCCCGTGTCTGTGTGGGTTTCCCTTGGGTCTCTGGTTTCCTCCCGCAGTCCAAAGACATGCACAGAGGGGATTAGGCTGATTGGCGACTCTAAATTGCCCGTAGGTGTGTGTGGTTGTCTGTCTCTGTCTGCGGTGGATTGGTGACCTACCCAGGGTGTAACCCTGCCTTTCGCCCAAAGTCAGCTGGGATTGGCTCCAGCCCCCCCGCCCCCGTGACCCTGAACAGGATTACTTAGCAGAAGACGAGTGAGTATAAACTAGATTTGTCGTCACATATGAGCACTATTTGAGGTTCATATTATAATGCGTAATGCTCTTTACATTTAGTAGTGAAAAATGTTTCTGTAGTGATGCTCACGAATTAGTCTGAGCTTTTTTAGTTTGGTTTTGTATTTGGCCTTTTATCACACATTAAATGCAGCGGAGTTGCCTTGGTTTGCAGTGCACCTGAATTCGCGTCTAATCTCAGGGTTACTGTTTGTGTGGAGTTTCACACGATCTCCTGCTGTATGTGGGTTTCCTGTGTTTCCTCTTATCCTGCTGCTGGGTGGATTGGCTAATGTAAACTGCCCCCTGGGTGGGAATAAGTGTATGGATGTACCAAAATGCCATTCCCAGGATGGGCTCTTGCCTTGTATTGATATACAATACCGGTACCCCGGATAACGAACGCAATCCGTTCCAGCGGTGAGTTCGTCGTGCGAAACACAATTTCCCATAGACTTCTATGGGAAATCGTGTAATCCGTTCTAATCCGCAAAAAAAAATAAAAATCAAGAAAAGTGAAACTGGAACCACCCCCTGCTGATGATGCTTTGTCTTCATCTGAGACATCTGGCCGGATTCAGCCTTTTTTTTTTTTTTTTTTTAGCATAAAACTCGATTTTTCACATGCGACGTTCGAAACGCGTTTGTTCTGCAAGTCACACGTGCGTTCGCTATGAGGAACATTTGTTCGGTGGGACGTTCGTTAAGCGGGGTACTACTGTACAGGGTTTCCCAAAAGTCTGGATCCATGGCTGATTATTTCTTTATTTATATACAGATAATACAATAAATGCCTTGGACTTCGGGACACTTTGGTGTATGCTGAATTTGATCTTGTATTGTTAGTTAGATCTTGGCTCTGAAATTAATAAAATATTGCATTTCATGTAATAGGAAAATGACCGTGGAGCCAGATTTTTGGGACAGCCTGCACATCTGTGCAAAGTGATATTTATATCAAGAAACAAACAAGTCAGGGATATATGATCCGGTGTGATGGGATCGTTCCAAGAGGGTTAAGCTTAAAGCGTTCTTCGTTGTTAAATCAAAAAGCAAAGCCGTCATGAATTGTGGTGAAATTAACGCTTTTGGGTTTCTGATGAGTTTTATAGCTCACCACGGTTGCTTTTTAAGACGTTTGTCATTCCACCCCCCTGCGGCACCGCCACTGGAAATCTGAGAATGTTGGTTCTCCAAAATGATTGATGATTTAAAAAGAACACAAAATAGACTTGATTTGTAGTGTTTGGGACAGAGCCTGTGTGTTCCTGGGATCGGCTCCAGCTCCACCATGACGTCCCTGACCAGGATCGAGCCCTCAATCAACATGAAGGATCCACTAATGGATACTTTTCTTTCTCTCTCACACATACATGCTGGCTGCTTCAACTCCATCTTTATACAACGGACTGTTTATATTGCATCGTTCCCGACGCAGGATGACACACTCCCACTGAGACGGTGTGCAGTCGTTTTATTTTTCACATCCGTGCCATTCTATACATAAGACACAGCACATATGGTAAAGCCAAAAAAGAAGATGAGAATTAAATCAACTGGACTTAACGAAACAAGAAAAAGACGATCGGGTTTTTGATTCCCAGTGGATCCGTTCCTTAAGGCTTGTGAACTATAATATACAGTTCAGAATTTACAGATGGAAATATTACAATGTTTGAAAGATTGCATTTGTGCTTCAGCCAATGAGCTTCATATCTGAAGATCTCAAAAACATTCAGGTCTGATGTTGGATCCACGCATGATCACAAATGACAGAGATGAAATCGTGGCTCTGGGGAATCGGCAAGCTTTATGTATCTGCGATCTGCGTGTTGGCGAGTACGACCTTCTCTCCTGGTTTAAACGCTGGCATGCCGAGATACGGGCAGCTTGCACAGCGGAAGGCGTCTCCTAAATAACACTGAGAGACAAAAAGGAGAATTACTGAGTGTGTAACGAATCGAAGAATACCGTGAAGGGGGAACGGTGCCGAATTCACACACTTACGTTTCCACAGGCGGATTTCGGTTGAGTGGCTTTCTGAGTGGCTTTGCTCTCCTGCTCCAGCTCCTCCGCAAGGCCGCACGTGCTTCACCGAGACACGACCACACACAATCAGCAATTATAGTAATTACAGGATGGCGGAGGATGATGTCCAATTTTAAAGCTCATAAACAATGATTTGTATGCATTAACTGAAAGCTCCAGGTTTCTAGAGAGAGAGAGAGAGAGAGAGTCTAAGCTTCTGCAAGCTTTCTCACCAGTTCTTGCAGGCTTTCTTCTTAGTTCCTGCTTCTCCACATGAAGATGCTCTGAGCGCAGCCGGGTCGGGCTTCTTCAGGTCTTCGGCATCGAGAAGAGCATCCGAGTCCACCAAGTCCTACATGGAGACATGTGGAAGTCTTTTTGAGAGGAGTCGTCAAGACGTGAAGAAATATAAAAACACGTATTAGAATCCTGAAAGGGGCATGGGGGGGGGGGGGAACGTTGGGTTTCAAGACAGACTGTTCCCCAGAATCATTTGATTTTCATGCAACAATGAGAATAAAGACATCTGTGAGGTGTGTACATCTGCGAGTCTGTCACATTCATCTTGGTTTTTTTCTCTTGTAATATATTCGAATGAGAAAATTCCACTGAACGAAAACAGCACTGATGGACCTCCGAGACCTACGGCATGCCGCATGCTCATACGTGTAATCACTTTGTTTAAAAAATAAATAAAATGTAAAAAATTCATAATCTGTCCTTACGACATCATCGTCGTCCATGTCATTAGCTGAAAGCGTCCACAGTTTAGCGGCACCTGGATCGAGAGCTGGCTTTTCTGTGAAACAAATAACAGCACTTTAACACTCGTACAGCTCTGTAGTATCATAGTGACCTTGCTCTGTGTGTGTGTGTGTGTGTGTGTGTGTGTGTGTGTGTGTGTGTGAGAGAGAGAGAGAGACATAATGTCTGGTAAACCCAGGTTCTCTTCTATACGTTGGCCGTCAACTCATGACAGACTGCTGTTTTTTTCCCTGAACTATAACAACCCCTTGCAAATCAAAGTACACATTGTATTATCCTACATACGACCATAAGGGGAGTAACAACAGGAGACTACACCACTTACAGAGCTACCTGCTAGGTAATTTCTGCTTGCCATGACAACCACACCTCCGTTTAGTGCTTTAACTAACTAACAAACAAAAAAAATAAATAAAGAACTCAGACCTGGAGGCGATATACACTGGATTTGAATAATATATTTATGCTGCGCTTGGTCACACATCTAAGGCCCAGGTTCTTAACACGGATGTTTTATTGCACCAACAAGGAACCACACAAACACCGTAGAACTAGACCAAAAAAACCCAAAACACAAAAACAAACTTGAACGTAATTAAAATAATAATAAAACAAAGCGTAACATGCCACTTTTGCCAGCTTGTGGACGAAGTTAAGATGTTAAAACTTGCAGTAACTTCATAAGCATAAGAGAGGATGTAAACTTGGAGCATATTAAACAGGTAGCTTACACCTTGTAGCCTCACGAGCTCATTCATTTGTTTGACCAAACATTTCACAGGAAGTGACATACAGGAAGTTACATGCATCATGGGAACCTGAGTCCATCAAAAGCTTAACATACATGGGGGAAACCATTAACCTCTGTGGCTGCAGCTACAATATTCATATTCAGTTATATCCCCAGTATATACAGAACTCTTCCTACTTAGCTGAAACAACAGTTTGGAATAAACCACTCAACCCTGCGTACAGAGAGGCCCAAAAAAATGTATATACTTCAACAGTGGTTATCTATGGCCATTTTTAAAGCAAGATGGTGCACCACCACAGTACCACTGAGACATGACGGGCCATCTCAGTGACATTCTACCCATTGATATCTATACAAGTCTAGTGATACAATGCTTTTATGGAGATAAAAATTAGAGAACAACCTACAATTTCCTAAATGTCAAGGTCACTAGGTAGGCCTATGTGGAAATGATCCAAACAGGAGTAAAAGAGAAGGATTTTAACCATATGTCATGAGTTACATACATTCAGAGGCACAGGATAAGAAACTTAAGATACTTTCACTTTAAATGAGGACTTTAAAAAGACTCGTGGCTGGTGTGAGGGAGAGGGGAGAGGGCTTTCACTTTGGACTTTCACTATGACTCACAGAATCACTGCAGTCTGTCGCTCACTGGGATCTTTTTCTTTCCGTTGACTTTAACAAGGAAACTATCCAACGATCGCTGCTTTTGCCTCCTTTTGAGGATTTGGCGGAAATGCGACATTGCA
>JAQLOM010181633.1:0-10566 GCA_030068315.1 Chrysichthys thysi | reverse complement strand
TAGCCGGGGATTGGGGGCGTTTCCATGCGACACAATGGGCGGGGCGTAGAAAGTTTTCAGCGGCTTTAGACGGTTTCGGGGCGGGGTTAAGGACTGCACCCAGCCCCGTAGTGGGCGTGTCTTCGAGATTTGACGAGTGATAAACAGTCAGAGAAACGCGGGGCTGTAAAAAAGGAAAAAAAAAGAAAAAGAAAGAAAAAAAAGGTGCTGCAGTGTGTTGGTGAGGGAACACCGTGTAGTCCTCCAACTACCATGAACGCAGGAGGAGGACTCCAAACGGTGTTCTGTCAAGTGGACCTGAAGACCTGAAAGAAGGAAAGTGGGACATGTTGAGTGAAAGCGGAGCACCACGCACAACAACATGAGGCATGTCGAGATAAACTACGTGCTGAAGATAAGATAGAGCAGCCTGGTGTGTGTGCGTGCTCGGAACTGCTTTTCGGCTGTCTGCTTGAGAAAGACACCTGCGAGGAATCCTCCATCTGTCCCCGCTATAGTGTAAATCCCCTACAGGAGAGTGGTGATGGAGACGCTCACGGACGTTTTACTGGTCACAGCCAATGTTGGCTCGTTATTTGACAATGTGAGTATGTGAAATGTTACTTGCAGTAAACGTCTTGTTTCATGTTTGGTAAGAAGTTTATGATGATCATACCGAGAATCGAGCTTTGAACGGTCATACTGTGGCAGCTGCTGTGAGTGAAGGCGAGCTGCTTGGACTGGAGACCTGAGGTAACCAAGCGACATCTTGAAAACAACCGAGATTGCACCTCATGGAAGGCATGTCAATGTATTTATGTTCATTAGGGCTTACTGGAAAATATCACTGGTATAATCAGGACGTCAAGCGATAGCAACAATATATATATATATATATATCATATATACACACATACACTCCTTATGTTGTAATTCAGCTTGCGACGACCTTCACAATATAACAGCCTTGGCGTTGAATATTATTTTTTTTTGTGCTCACTTGGTTGCTCAGTTTGGTCTTTTTTGTCACTGGCTACGTAAAATACTGCGTCCAAAAAGGTCATACTAGCCTACTTCATAGTATCTCAAAATAGTACGCGAGATTATAGTGACGTACTGTTTGGACACACTGCTTTGTTACGCCAGTATGCGCAATTCAGACGCAGCCGCTCAGACGCGCGTTGCTCCACTAGGCCTCCCGGGGCTTTTTCGAATCCCCGGGCTAGAGTAGCGCTCTGTCGCCGACTCCAAGCACGCTGCACCCGGATTGGCTGTGGAGCGTCCCTCGCAAGGGTCGGGACAGGAAACCCCGCAACCAATCAACAGCCGCTCTGTGGTTGCGTTTAAACGAAACCGGAAATCGACCGAGCCGATTCTCGAGACGTTTAAAAAGAACGCTCCCGTCTCAGGGTTAGCAGAAATAACTAACTTGCTCATGCTAAGACCAAAATAATTGATTTTTCTAAGCTAGAAATGACCGTTGGTACGTTTTAAACTGTTCTTATACTTGTTATCCCCACAGAGCGAGCAGCCCGGCTCATACAAGTCTAGCTACATCAGAGTGCATACTACCGCACTAGATAGTATCTATAAACAGTACACAAGCCGATTAGCTTAGAAATTTGAACCTCCTGGGTAATTTCACTAGTAGTTTGGGGTGTAACCTGCGCATTCAAATAAATCCGGAAGTCGTTGCCTTGTTGCGTCACGTTTAAAAGGCAGTGGCGCGAAAACGACAACAAACAAACCGCCCGGGCTGACAAACATTACA
This sequence comes from Chrysichthys thysi, assembly GCA_030068315.1. Lineage (NCBI taxonomy): Eukaryota > Metazoa > Chordata > Actinopteri > Siluriformes > Claroteidae > Chrysichthys > Chrysichthys thysi. The sequence continues at coordinate 8,816 of JAQLOM010181633.1, read as the reverse complement.
TTAAGAGTAGCTCATAGCTAAGTGTCAAGTGACCTGCTAAGCAGGAATGTTATTTATTAAGGTGTCTACATCAAAATACTACAGTTATGTGTATATATAAAATAGTCTTTAAGATACTGTATGTACAGCAGTATCTAGGATTTCTCAGGAAAAGCAGAAGTCCCACGTTTAAAAATAAATAAATAAAAAGACCTGTGACTTCGACAAAACATTTGTTTACATCTAGGAAAACATATTTTTACCTCAGGAAAGGAGAAAATAAAGCATTTGCTACCCTGGTAGATAAATTATAACATCCATCCAGTTAGCTGCTTGAGAAAGTGAAGTGAGCTGGTTAGTCGTATTTGTTTAGTTGTACTGACAAATCTCTTAAATGATAAAGAAGTGTTGCTTTGTATGGTAATTGATAACGATGGTGATGTTAAGTAAGGATTAAACACTCGGGGGGGTGCGCCGTTGGAGGAAGGTCATCAGAGATACTGTGGTGTTGTGTGGCCACCCTGATGCTGATTATTTTCCGATAACAGCACATCATGAAAAGGGTGGTACGGTGGTGTGGTGGTGAGCACTGTCGCCTCACAGCAAGAAGGTCCTGGGTTCGATCCCCAGAATCTACCTGGGTGCCTTTCTGTGTGGTGTTTGTATGTTCTCCCCGTGTCTGTGCGGGTTTCCTCTGGGTACTCACTCCGGTTTCCTCCAGCAGTCCAAAGACATGCACAGAGGGGATTAGGCTAATTGGCGACTCTAAATTGCCCGTAGGTGAGAATGTGAGTGTGAATGGTTGTCTGTCTTTGTGTGTCGCCCTGCGGTGGATCGGTGACCTGCCCAGGGTGTACCCCACCTCTCGCCAGAAGTCAGCTGGGATTGGCTCCAGCTTGCCCCCAGCGACCCTGAACAGGATTAAGCAGCAGAAGATGAGAGAACATCATGAAATGTTTACTCCTCTTGTACTACATCAATACAACACCACTACTGTACATTTTATAAATAGTTGTTCCTTCAACTGGCAATCACTAGACCGTATAGGACATCGGACATGGACAACCACGCTTCCTGTCCTGCTTTCTTTTACAGACAAAGCAATGTGCAGTTTGATAACCCTTAATAAGGTATTTTACCTTCATCCATTCTTCTTCCTACCTTTCTAGGCACTATTGGGGGGGGGGGGGGTACTAAAACGTGCCTTGTTTCTGGCTCGGTATCCTCAAGGGTACATCATTTGTACCTTTAAGTATAAGGGTTTACATTCAAAGCATAATTAAAGGTGCGATTGGTGACTTTAAAAGAAAATGGAGCACATTCGTCCTCAATTTCTCCTGTTTAAGTTCTGTAAAGAAAAAAACTGTGTATGTGTGTGTGTGTATTATAGCTACATACTACAATCATGTTGCCTATCGATATTGCTGGTCCACATTGTTTTTGTTTTAAAGAACCTGATGCATCATGCACATTTTGACCGGGTTCACTTACGGAGCCTGGTGAGAACCTGGGGGGAAAAAACCCAAATGATGTAGACTACTAAGATCCAGCCAATTAGAAAAGCAGGAAATTCTATTTGTTTGGCAGTCATGTTGAACGGCAGATTTCAGAAAGCTCTGCTGCTTGCACTCTGGGGTCAGGTGTTCTAGTCACGGTTGTGAATTGGAAGCTTCAACATCCATTACTGACTACACCTTCAAGGTCTATTATTGCTCATGGTTGTACATTTACGAAACAAGTTCATTTGGAGCTAAAACCACGTTGGCTCTTGGCTCGAGATCAGAAACCTTGAAACATCGGAGTTGTTGTCTTAAGAGTTTGGGTCAGGACGTCGCGTTCGTTATGTATCTGCTTATACAGCAGTGGAAATTTGGCCCCACATCCAGCTCTTCCAGTGGCCATATTTGGCACAGAGAATGCATGTTTGGGTCCATTATGACCATAAACAGATGAATATCTTTCCTCAGAACCATTTCAGCCTTGACTATTTTTTCCTAGTAGGTCAGCGCTGACGTGCTGGCTGTGAAAGCAGACTTCCAAAAATGGTGGGACTTCTTGCGTTCGTGACGAGGGTTTGACAGATATGACAGGAGCTCTGAGAAACCTGAGATGCTATCTGTCTTCGTACGGGAAGAAATATGAAATATTTAGGTGTGACCTGATTGTAGTGAACCGTACGCTGTTGTTGAAATTCCTAAGCTGACTCGTGGGGACTTGATAAAGTGAAGGCAAAAAGCAGTGTTTTGTTTGTGTGTCAGTATAGATAAGGTATACTTCTGAATTGCATCAAACTTGGCCTTCACAGCTTCTGTTGCTCAGTCGATGTGTAAAGGGTGTTTTCTGAGAAACCACACGACACCTTGCATTGCGTGCTGTGGTGAAATCAATACTCCTCCAGTCAGATGAAGCCACCGTGCACTTTCCAGCACATCTTTCCCCATCTTTCTGTTAATCGTTGCTTAGTAATGCTAGCCTTTTTTTTTTTCACGGACACGTCCTGTTCAGCCAGACTTCACGGACATGTTAGGTGCATTTAAAGTATAGTAATTCTCAAATATCAGCTCTTGGGATCCGAGTACTGCGAGGGGAAATGATACGGCATAAATTTGGGGGAATTCTCCCGAGACATGAGATGAAGGACGTTTCCGCTGGGCTCGTTATTTTTTCCACTGTCAAGCAGTGAACGAGTGAAGAGACTGCTTTTAGACTGAATAACATGGGAGAATGCTTTGACTAGTTTGTTTTTTCATATCTGTAGTTAACCTCGAGAGTATCCTGACATTTGAATTGGAATCAGTGTATAACAGCCTTATTTTTAATCTATCTGGAGTGAAATGAATGATGATTTAGTCGCTTTTGCTTCACGTGATTTTGTCTGCAAAAACAGACTCCTAAGATTATTCAGGCCTTGCAGCCTTTTGGAGGTTCTGTCTTGAGCTTGTTTTTAATTTTCTTGGACTTCCCGAATAAGATAGCCCTCATTTGTCTGGCTTCAATATTCTTAGAATTAGATGGGAATAGATGAGCTGAGATTTCCGCCCGGAGTACCTTGTGTACTTTTCCTGACTACAGTATGTTACTTTGCTGAAGCAATGAATGAGCTGCTTGCGCTCGGCTCTGGTAAACGTCTCCGTCATTCCGCACCCGTGTGCCGTTCTGGAGCCCGGAGGCGACAGGGGAATCGGAAAAGCTTGAAGATGATGATGTCAGACTGTGATATGAAATAAGAAAGACATGCTCGGTTTCAGGTTTGTGTAACTCTCCAAGGGAATTGCCACTTCACAAATTACCCTTAATGACGTTCCATAATGAAGCAAGGAAATGGCTTTTTGAGCGCACCTAGGTAATTGCTGCAACTAAGAAACAGGACGAAGTTTCAGCTGAATTCATTGAAAACGGTTTTGTTGCCATTGCCAAGTGGTACACTGCTTCTGCCCACGCAGTAGTCCAGAGCCGATGCGCATGTATGCAAATAATTTATGCAAAGCCTAATATGGCGGGTCACGGTAGAACGTTACCAATACAATCCTGTTCAACCATTCGGTTTTTGTTTGTTGTTGTTGTTGTTGTTTTTTTCCCCCCCCAGTCTCTTGAATTGCTTTTCCTTGATCACTTATATCCTAACAAGCCTAGTCAGGGCCTCTGGAGACAAAACAATCCCACAACCTACTAAGCAAATCCAGCATTCTTAACATGATGATATGCTTCTTTGTTCTGTATACCCGGCCTTTCTTTCTTTCTTTTTTCCTTTTTTTTTTTTTTTTTTTTTTTTAAAGCGCCAACGTGATTGTTTGTTGCTAGAAAGCTCTATCCTTCTCTCATGTGGTCAGAGAAACTGGTTATCTCCCGAATGTAACTCTCTTATATCTGTGGTTGGACGTAAGAACAGGTTTTTTTTTTCTCCTCCCTTGGCATGCCTTCTAAATAGTTGGCGTAGCTCTAGGGTCTAACTAGATGTGCAGATTTGGTGACCACAAGAATGCTTCCTCAAATCCCCAACCTTGATCCGTGGTGTCCTTTCCTCTTTTCTTAATCTTTCTCTTCTTTGTGCATGGAGGGCGCGAAATACGCACGCGTGCTCTTTTTGGTTGCTTTGTTAGAGCTGTGGTTGTTTTGAATTCGTGAAATCATGCCCAGGGCGTTTTCAGTCATTTGTTTATTTACAATAAGACTTTGGTTTTATTTGTTTGTGGATTCTCTAAGAATCATAAAGACCTGATTATTTTTTACCTCGGTGAAACAGGAAGTCATGAATGACCAGATGTATGGACAAGAGTTTCTATGGTACACTCAAGTGAAGCTTAAAAAGGAAAATGTGAGAATTTCTAGGGGTTGGTTTTTCTGATATGTGGTTTTTTTTTGTTAAAACCCTTATCAAAATCCATATTTTTTTAATGTTTCTATGAAATAGATTCAGATTAATCCAATTAAGCACAAAGATGCTGTACAGAGAAAGAAAGAAAAAAAAAAAGACCAAAGTGTCAATAATTCTGTAACCCCAGATCCATCACGACCCTGTTTTAACGTTTTGGGACTCGAAATAAACCTGATTTCAGTCGACGTAATCCGACAGACGTTCTTTTACTCGGATTAAATTACGAATCTTAAATCATTTTCAGTTCAGGTTTATTTATCAGGTTGATCTGCCTTTTTTTTTTTTTTTTTTTTTTTTTTTTTTTTAACTTCCTGGAAATTGCATGTATTTAATCGAATTGCGTGTTCAGAAACTGGCCTACACCTCTTTTGTCTTACAGACCGGTCTTGCGATGACTGATATGTAAAATATGCAACCCAGGAACGTGACCCGAGAGCCTCTGCTTAAAACCGACGTATGGGGGCAGGCTCGGGTTTCTAATTTAATCCTCACCCACATTCTCCCATCGTGTACTTTGGATAGCTTTGCTTTTTTTTCTTCTTCTTCTTCTTCTTCTTTTCTTTTCTTTTTTCCCCCTGTCGCTTGATTCTCGTGCATTATTCAACGTGGCCTTTAATCCAGGTTTCTACAGGCTTCAGGTTATCAGTGCTCTTTGTCCAAGCTCCTTTATTTAATGACGGGTTTTGAACGTTCCTCCAAATTCAGGATTCATGTGAATGAACTGAATATCGCAGGCGTTAGACAGGGAGGCGTACTGGATCTGTGGGCTCGGTTAACGAAGGCAAAGGCTAGTGATCATCATTAAGAGCAATCACGATTATGTCAACCCCAACAGTATAATTTTGATTATTTATAAATTTAACTACAATAACGTTATAATAACAATAATAATCTTAGATGACTGTCTTAATATTCAATTTCAGTTAATATATGGTTTCCAATCATAATTCAATATTATTTTATTTCAGCAGTAATAACCATAATTATGCAATTATTTTAGTAGGTTGCCGAGCTAGCTATGTACCGGATCATGGGTTTATCTTGGAGAGTATACGTTTTGGCACCTTGAATTAATTATTTTATCACATTTATCTATCTATATATCTATCTATTTTAATTTATTTATAGTTTGATTACTATAATAAAATATTATTATTAAATGATATATTAAAATGATTTTTGAGTTTATTGCCAACTCGGCATCATGCAAATTTTTGTGCTTTGAAAATTACGTGACTTGATTTCTTTTTTTTTTATCAACTTGCTTCTATCTATAGTCATATTTTATATATTTGGCCCAAGAGATAAAAAAAGACAACAGCCTCTGTATTCCTTCCTTTGTAGTCACTTTAATTAACTGAACGCTTTCTGAGACGAAGCAACTTTTTCTTTTCTTTTTTTCCTTCCCTTTTTTTTTTTTTTTTTTTTAACTGAGGCAGGATCCAGAGCGAGTCCAGAGCTGATAAATGATGCGTGGTAGGATGGCCGCATGACTAAGTTTCCACCAGCAGAACAGAAACGGGTGTGCGATTAGTTTAAAGGAAAAGCAGATAAAGCCCCAAATAACCACACAAACACAACAGCAGCAGCACAGAGAAAGCCCCAACTACGTACAGACACAAGGCATAGAGAGGCCTAATAGTGCCTAAACCGAACGGAGCATCACCGTGTACTCCGAAAGATAGTATTCATTTTGTTCGCAATAAAAAAAAAAGGCAGGGGAATTATTTCTGTCTGCGTTTTTCTGTTTCATGAACCGAATTTAAGATTCCCTTTCCTTTCAGTGTGGTGGTTTCACTGTCGCCTCACAGCAAGAAGGTCCTGGGTTCGATCCTCGGGGTCGACTTGGGCACCTTTCTGTGTGCGTGTTCTCCACGTGTCCATGTGGGTTTCCTCTGGGTTCCCCGGTTTCCTCCCACAGTCCAAAGACATGCATAGTGAGGATTAGGCTAAATGGCTACTCTAAATTACCCGTAGGTGTGAATGTGAGTGTGAATGGTTGTCTGTCTCTGTGTGTCGCCCTGCGGTGAATTGGCGATCTGCCCAGGGTGGAACCCCGCCTCTCGCCTGAAGTCAGCTGGCATTGGCTCCAGCTTCCCCCCCGTTAACAGGATTAAGCGGCAGGAGATGAGCAAGCAAGCGACTGAGTGAGAACATTCTTTACTACGAATCTCTGTGACACTAACAGCAGAATCATTCTCTCATCCACAGCTGGGCGAAATCCAGAGCGACTGGCTGCGAGAGTTCTTCAGGGTGAGTTCAGCAGCACTTCCATTCTCCGAGCAATTTCAAACACGCGTCGTTTTCCCTGTTTCATTTACCACGTTTGACCCATCGCACTTAGTCACGCTCTGCCAAACAGGAATATGAAGAAACCTGAGCAGGCAGGCGCAGTCAGTATGAATGATCTGTGTGTTTGTGCGAGCAGGCCGTGGACACGTACAAGCCCCGCTTCGTGGCCCTGCACTTTCAGGAGGTCGGGGGGAAGGACTACAAGGCCAACATGGCTCACGCTGAGAACTTCTTCTGGTAGGTTAAAAGAAAAAGAAAACCCCACAGACCTAATTGTCTGGTATTAATAATGCCGTGTAGAGTAGTTTACAGTCCTGGCTAACAGTAACAGTTGTGTAGGCTTTGTGTACACGGCTGGGTGTCCCGGTATAGGAAAATAATCCAGCAACATAACAAGATGGCCAGTTATGACCCTGACGTGGATGATTTTTTAATTTGTTTTAATCACAGCATGTCCTGAAGTTTTTATTCTTCTTAGCACGATTACATCACATTAGACATTGTGGGATATCATTAAGACGTGTTCGTTATGGTTACCCTTCCCTCGGGGGTGGCGCGGTGGCTGAGTGCACGGTGGCTCTGTCACCTCACAGCAAGAAGGTCCTGGGTTCGACACTGGTACCTTTCTGTGTGGAGCTCGCTTGTTCTCCCGGTGTCTGCGTGGGTTTCCCCGGGGTCCTCCGGTTTCCTCCCACAGCCCAAAGACATGCACATTAGGTGCGAGTGTGCCAACGACACACGGAGCGACACGTCGGTCGGGGTATTCCATGGTCGCATCAAATGATACAATGCCGAGGTGGCTTGTGAAGACAGCAGACCCCGCACGGTGCGGGACTGACGCTAGAATGAAGAAGAAGAAACAGTTATTCTCTCACCATGCTATTGTTTTTCTTAAAAAAAAAAAAAAAAAACTCCCAATTTTTTCACATCCTGGAAAAAATGTCTTCTTCCATATCAATGAGCATTATGTGTTTATTTATCGATTGATTTTTATTTATTTATTTATTTATTTATTTATTTTAAACTAACACCAAGTGGGGTTTTTTTGTTTGTTTGTTTGGTTGGTTGTTTTTTTTTTTTTTTTTTTACATTCTGTAGCGACTTCCCGAAGCATATCCCTGTGAATGAGCTGTTACTATAGAAATAATAAAATTAAAGGGGGGGAAATCATCTTCTGTCCTGTTAGATAGGAGAGTTCAACAGGGTTTGATGTAATGGATCAGGGATTAATGTTGAGAAGACGTGTTCCCATGTAGGGCTGTGAACTCTCCGAGAAATATTTAATAGTGGCTCTCACAGGGTTTATTTTTTCTTCTTCTTCTTCTTCTCCTCCTCCAATTTAAAACAAGGCTGATGTTTAAATGATGTTTGTTTCCTCTACACTACCATCTTTTCCTATTCCAGGACCATCGAGTCCAGCTCAGAGATGTCCCAGTTTGACCGAGCGTGTGTCTACATAGACAGCGACTTCAAGACAGAAGACAACTTCACGGTGAGGGTTGTTAGGACGCAGATACGCTTGCAGTACCAGTTCACACATAACATAACAGGGTTATGACCACTAGGTGGAGCACTGCCCCAACAGTCGGGGAGTGTGTGTGTGTGCGCCAGAGAGAGACTTGGATAGAGATGTATGTTACCGGTAGATGTTCTGTCTGAGCTTCTTCCGAATTCACAGATTTTTTTATTAGTTAGTTTTTGGATGAATTTTTAATTTTCCGTAATCTGGGTTAAATGTCACTTTTTTTTTCTTTCTTTTTTTTCCTCTTAAACACTTGTTTACAGAGGAGTCAGGGTTTCAGTTTAAATACATTTAAAGTGATACAGTTTGTTTTAAAACCTGTTTTATGTTAACATGAGGGTCTCCACAAAAAAAACAAGTATTAGACAACATAAAAACACACAGAAGCCTCTACAGTTTTACACTAATGGAGAAATCCAGTCACTCACTTATTTTCTGCCACTTAATCCGGATCAGGGTCGCTGGGGGGAAGCTGGAGCCAATCCCAGCTGACTTTGGGTGAGAGGCGGGGTTACACCCTGGGCAGGTCGCAAATCCACCACAGGGCGACACACAGAGACAGACAACCATTCACACTCACGTTCACACCTACGGCCAGTTTAGAGTCGCCAATTAGCCTAATCCCCTCTGTGCATGTCTTTGGACTGT
>JAQLOM010181609.1:0-10567 GCA_030068315.1 Chrysichthys thysi | reverse complement strand
TATTTTCAGCCTTTGGCGAGCTACTATCATTATTAATTTTCCAAAGCCACAGGGGCCGCAGCTTGAGGATGAAAGAGTCGCGTGAGGCTCTAGAGCCGCGGGTTGCCGACCCCTGGTATAGAGTAATACCACGAGTTGTTCCTGTGGCTAGTATTATCCCTACCCACATTTATGTTGAAAGCTTATCATTTGTTTGTCACCATTTATAAACACCAATAAGGACTATAAACCTGATTCTTGCCTGTGCATGCATTCAACCATGCATTATGCACCGACATGACAATTACTACCAAGTGATATGAACATTAAGCAGAATATTACTGTACACAAATAGACAGGACACAATGGCTGGAAATTGCTGGAAAAAAGAAGTTTTATATCAAATTTATGATGTCCATTGTCTTTCACAAGCAGTGGACTGCTATAGTGTCATATTCATAATGACTCAGGCTAAAGATACAACCCAAATTCCAGAAAAGTTGGGACATTCTTTAAATTTGAATAAAATGAAAACTAAAAGACTTTCAAATCACACGAGCCAATATTTTATTCACAACAGAACATGGATAACATAAGTTTAAACTGAGAAATTTTACAATTTTATGCACAAAATGAGCACATTTCAAATTTGATGCTTGCTACAGGTCTCAAAATAGTTGGGACAGGGACGTGTTTACCATGGTGTAGCATCTCCTCTTTCTTTTCAAAACAGTTTGAAGACATCTGGGCATCGAGGTTATGAATTTCTGGAGATTTGGTGTTGGAATTTGGTCCCATTCTTGCCTGATATAGGCTGCTGAAGAGTTTGTGTTCTTCTTTGATGCATTTTTCATTTAATAATGCACCAAATGTTCTCTATAGGTGAAAGATCTGGACTGCAGGCAGTCAATTCAGCACCCAGACTGTTGTAATGGCTGCAGTATGTGGTTTTGCATCGTCCTGCTGAAATGCACAAGGCCTTCCCTTAAATAGACGTTGTCTGGAGGGGAGCAGATGTTACTCTAAAATCTTTATATAACTTTCAGCATTCAAAATTATTTCCAAAACATGCAAACTGCCCATACCATATGTACTTATGCAGCCCCATACCATCAGAAATGCTGGCTTCTGAACTGAACACAACACGCTAGAAGGTCTCCCTTTTCTTTATCCCAGAGGACATGGTGTCCATTATTACCAACAAGAATGTAAAATTTGGACTCGTTTGACCATAGAACACTTTGCCACTTTGAAACAGTCCATTTCAAAGGTGTCTTGGCCCACAGGACATGGTGGCGCTTCTGGAGCATGCTCAAACATGGCTTCTTTTTGGCATGATAGAGCTTAAGTTGGCATCTGCAGATGGCATGGCAGATTGTGTTTACCGATCGTGGTTTCTGGAAATATTCCTGGGCCCATTTAATGTCATTGACACAATCATGCCGATGAGTGATGCAGTGTCGTCTGAGGGCCCGAAGACCACGGCCATCCAATACGAGATACAAGATTTACGAGATATGAGATTTTTATTTGCCATTTGTGACATGAAACCAACATTCCAGGCACATTGGAATTCTTGTTCAGAGCTCTGAGTCAAGTTAATAGAACACTATACAAAAAAGGTGGTAATACCTACACAAAAGAGAATTTTTTTTTTTTTTTTAAATACACATACTAACCAAGGAGAAGGCAAATTGTTGCATAGTTGCATAGAAGGCAGATTTTACAGTTATAATCTTGCAAATTTAAAATATTGTACATTTTATCCTGTTGCACTGATTTAACTTTTGAACAGTTAGGATCATTATCTGTGAAACAGGATAAATGTGCAATAGCACATTTATCCTGTTTCACAGATAATGATTTACCTCCTTGCACATGACCAGTGAAGTGAGGTAGTGTAGGGTTATTATTTTACATGTTCATTAGTTTTTGTTTCGCCATCAGTCTGACTGTGGCAGGGAAGAAGCTATTGAAAAACCTTGTTCTGTGAGTGATGCTGTCCGCTCTGCTGTGTCTCAGATTGTACGTACAGTTTTTGTGTCTGAGCAGAGAGTGAGCTGGATGGCATGAGTCCCTGATAATTCCCTCTACTCTTTTCCGACAGTGCTGTGCATACATAGAGTCCATGGAAGGGAATTTTGTCCCTATGATCCTCTCTGCAGTCTTTATGACCCTTTGCAGAGCCTTCCTCTCTGCCTGTGTGGTGTTCCCATACCAGACAGTGATGCCTGTGGAAAGGATGCTCTGGTCTGTCTGTCAAGAGATCCAGAATCCAATTGCAGGTGGGAGTTGGGACACCGAGATCTGTCAGCTTCTCGATCAGCTTGCCCGGGCGGATGGTATTGAAAGCAGAACTGTAGTCCTGGAAGAGCATCCTGGCATACATTCTTCTACATTTTAGGTGTTGCAGAGTGTAACGTAGGGCTATTGCTTTTGCATCATCCACTGATCGATTGGGGCGGTAGGCAAACTGGAGGGGATCGATGGTGTTTGGGACCATGTGGTTGATTTGTGTGAGAACCAGTTTTTCTAGACACTTCATGATGACTGGTGTGAGTGCCACTGGCCTGAAGTCATTTAGGGTGGATGTGTCTGGTCTTTTGGGGACTGGTATGATGGTGGAGAATTAAAAAATATGGGGTACTACTGCTTGGGATAGTGACAGGTTGAAGATATCAGCATACACAGCAACTAGTTGGTCCCCACAGGCCTTCAGAACTCTGGGAGGAACTCCATTGGGACCCACAGTCTTGTGGAGGTTCAGTTTTCAGTACTTTCAGGACCTATGTGTGTCACCTGGAAGACAGCGTAAGTGGGTTAACAGGGGACCTTTGAGGGTGTCTGTGTTCAACCTGTCAAACCTGGCATAAAAGTTAAGACTGTCTGGAAGGGTGGTGTCTCGGGGGTCTGTGGTTGTTGTGGTTCTCCTGCAGTTCATGACAGATTGGACTCCCTGCTACATGCTGTGAGTGTTTTAGGTAGTAGCCTTCAATTTTTTGTGAGTGAGCCCTTTTTGCTGCTCTGATGGACTTCTGCAGCTTGTAGTGGGCTCTCTTATACTGTACTTGATCTCCTGACTTGAAGACTTCCTGCCGCTTCCTGATTTTCTGTTTTTATGTCCCCATTAAATCAGGGTGTTTGGTTGGGGAACATATGCCCAGTCCTAGGAGGGGCACATATGGACATGCTCCAGCTTATGTACTCACTCACAGTCTCTGTGTATTCATGGATGTCTTTAGTGGTCTCTTTGAGAGTGCTTCAGTCTGTAGGCTCTAAGCAGCCCTGCAGGCTGGCTTTTGCATCATCAGTCCAGGTCTTAACGGTTCTGACTGTCACTGGTTTTGTCTTGAGCCATTTGTTGTAAATGGATTTGAGCCAGATTGTCAGGTGATCAGACTTTCCAAGCTGAGAAAGCATTTCTGATGTTACTATAGCAGTGATCCAGTAGGTGGGGAAGGTCACAAACTGATGCCATTTAGGCATGTTTTTTGCAGTGGTTAAAATCTCCCAGAATAATAAAAGCGATGTCAGGGTACATATTTTCATGCTGGTTACTTTTCTTGCACCTGACACTTGCACTTGTTGTACATCGCTCTGGATAAGAGCGTCTGCTAAATGCCTGTAATGTAATGTAATGTAATCATATTGTGTAGCTCCTTAAGTGCAGCCTCTTCCTTGGCGGAGGGGGGATATACATGACACTCACAATGATACATTGCAGTTGTCTGGGCAGGTAAAATGGCCTTAGCTTCAAAATAAAAAAAAATTCCACATTTTCAGAATAGGATTTAGAAATGAGCTTAGTCGGTACACCACGATTGTTTGAGGACAGCCGTTCCTCCTCCACGAGTCTTGCCGCTATCCGCAGCACATCGGACCTCTCTCAAGACCGTGTAGCCATCTGGTGTTATTGCCTCATTGGTTGTCCTCTCCCCCAGCCAGGTTTCACAGAAACACAGTATGGCGCAATCCTGAATGTCCCTCTGCATGGAAATCCGAGTATGGAGTTCATCCATTTTGTTTTCCAGAGACTGAAAGTTTGCAAACATTATAGCCTTCCATTTCCAACCAAGCACTGCACCTCTGCTTCGGCTTGGTGTTCTCAGGAGAGCTCCCTAATGGGCCCAGCCTAGCGTTGAGTCAGCATTGCATGATAGCTCAGGGTAGGGTTCCAGTGAGATCGGGTTGAAGTCCGAAATGCCTGCGCTCTGTGTTGTAATAAGCTTGCCCGATCATAGAAAATGTTTGCAGAGTGTGTCTTAACTCGGCACAGAAAAGTAAGAAAGAGAAGAAAGAAATGAGTTACTCGACTTGGACAGTTCTGCAACATCGCCCTCTGGGGAGCGCCATCTGCCCATATAAAGTGCCATCTGATCAATAAAGGTCTTGTCCCTTACTCACAAAGAAATCTCCAGTTTCTCTGAATCTTTCTGATGAGTTTATGCACTATATATTATGAGATTTGCAAATCCTTTGCAATTTGACAATGAGGAACACTGTTTTTAAAGTACAGTGGAACCTTGGATTGCGAGTAACTTGGTTTGTGAGTATGCATAGGCTTCGTCTGCCGAGTCTCACATGATCACAACTTCTCTCTCACTCACTGCAGGATTGTGGCTCACTTGTATAGTCAACATCCTCACTAGCATAGAAAAAGACTGAGTAATCCCTGACTTCAAATGAGATCAGGGAGATGTGTAAAATGTGGGAAAGAGTGCAAAACTTTGTAGAAAAGCACCACCAGAATAAGGCTGTACCAGTGTGAGTGATGAATCTGTTTGACAATGCAATTTCACATTTCCACGAAATCCTCAAAAGGAGGCAAAAGCAGCGATCATTGGATAGTTTCCTTTTTAAAGTTTCACAGAATCAAAAGATTCCAGTGAGCCGACACAGTGAGTTAAAGTGAAAGTCCTCTCCCTCACACCAGCCACGATTCTATTTAAAGGTAAAGTGCAGGTTATTTTGTTAGGTGTGGTGGGGTTGAATAACAAGAAGCAAACACTAACCCTTGAATTTTTGGCTTGATAATATACGCACAAATTGACACACACACAGGGCAATTGGATATTAAGGGTAATTGTCCACACCTGTGACTTGTATGCTTAATAATTAATTAGCTTTAATTAAAAATTATGCTTGTAATTAGTGCCTGTGTATAAAAAGTCAGTGAGATGCTGGGCTCTTGACAGTGACCTGCACCTTTCAGCCATGGGGGAAGCAAAAGGACTGTCAAAGGACCTGAGAGAGAAGGTTGTTCAACTTTATAAAACAGGAAAGGGATATAAAAAGAGATCCAAAAAGTTGAGTGCCAATCAGCAATGTTCATATAGAAGTGGAAATTGAGGGGTTCTGTTAACACCAAGGCTAGGCTATCAGCTATTTGTAAGGGCATAGAGACAGGTATTGGCTGGTGTGAGTGTGTGTGCTATTAGAAATATCCATTAACCTAGTGTCACAGAAGCTGCAATCAGTGTCAACCCAGATGGCCTGCCAACAACCTATTATCTGCACCATGTCATATTAATTTGAAAGGAAATAAAAGTGACCTGGCTGTCTCATCATTGCCTTGAGAGACAGCAGAGGTGGAGAGAGAGGTGGAGAGACCCTGTGTGATGGTGTAGAAAATTAACCCACCAATAAAATCACCCACCTGCATTCTGCTATTAGAACTGCAACAGTAACCATTTTGTTACTGTTAAGAAAATGAAAACCATTATTATAAACATGGGAGAATAAACACAGAACATTTATGGCTTTATTTAATTCTAAAGACACAAACATCATTCCATGGCTTCATTATCAAATTAAAACTTGTGACCCCTTAGCACTTGTGTTATTTAAGTACTCAAGCACACTCTATGTCAATCAACGTCTGTAATTCACAGTTACATAATGCTTTGTAATGAACCCACCAGTCAAATTTTCCAGTAACATTTTGTAAAGGTTGCCTAAAAACCACCTTTTTACAGGGCTGACTAAAATGAGAATGTTGTTATATTATAATGTTATATGTATATAGTGTTATTTGTTATTCTCATGGTTGGAAATGTCATGTATGTAAATTTGTTTTCTGCCATTTGTGTGAACATGGGATCGGGGAGTAAAGTGCGGGACTTTTAAAATGCCACTGTTTAGTATGGCAGAGGAAGGGGCATAAAGAGTTTATTATTTGGAGCCGGCAGGTGAATGCAGCGTTTTAAGGACCTTTGGCTCGTGGGATTCCCAGCAAACACGCCCTTGCGGGGCCCGTGCAGGTTTTTTTTCAGGCAGTGTGGGCTAGGGTTAGCCCACACCAAACCCACACAGGGCCCACGTGGGCTTGCCCAGGTCAGGCCCAATCACTGGGGCTCTCTGTGGACAGCCCACAATTAGCAGATTGCCTGAAGAAAACCCCTGTGGGCCCAATGCAGGCCAGCCCATTTGGGCCCAGAGGAACCTTTGTATCGTGGGGCCGTTACATGTAACGTCCGTCACAGCAAAAAGGGTCATGTAACGTCCGTCACATCCCAAGAAAGTGGTAGGAATGGTCAGTCATTTTTATCTTTGTGTATTCTTTCATCTTTAAGACAATAAGTGGTTCCACTAATTCCCGAAAGGTGGCAGCTGCAGCAAGGCAAATAAACTCCCACAATGCACCTGGCACTTTAGGAAATGAAAAGAAGCTACCATTTTCAATTTTGTTTTCAATTTCAATATCCAGCAACATCATTGAAACTAAAGGTATCTAATTATTTCTGATATTTAATCAATATGAATACAAATAGAAATAAGATTTGGATAAATTCAAAAATAAAAACAAAGTGTTAAAATATGACTTGATTAAAGCACATTGTTTTGACTATTTTCTGATTTTTACTGGGAGAATTTAGGCTATTTCATGCAAGCCTTACTCTGTCATGCTGTAGTATGCCTATACTTGTAGCCTGGCTAGTCTAGAGAGATGGGGTGGCATGCCCTTACCAGATTGCACCCAAGTGTGCTCTCCCTCGCACACCAAGATGGAAAAAAAGTGGTTTGCCAGAGATTTTCAAAAACTATGCAAATTCAGCCAGTTTTGAGCACACTGAAAGCCCTCGAAATACTCATGGTAATGCCCTTAATGACAACCATCCAACTAGTGAAAGGCTTTTATGAAAGAGATGACATAAGTCGGCAAGCTTCAGGCAAGAAGGATTCAGTGGTAGTGCGTGCTCGGGATGGCTCGAAGTAGAAGGTGCAAACTAGGCATCTGACTTCTTCAGTGATGGAAGTTTATGGTCTGTTTTGCCAAGAGTATCCTGCATTGAAAATTGGAAAGAGTAAATTTGCTTCACTCTGTCCACCCAATGTACTTCTAAGCAACAAGCTTCCCCATAATGTTTGCCTTTGCAAATACCATGAGAACTTCATTCTGGCCATCAATGCCCTGCATAATCATTGTCCCAGTCTGCCAAGTTACACTAATGACCTCCATGAGAAATTGCTCTGTAACTCAGCCACAAGAGACTGTTTATTTAACAAGTGTGAAAAGTGCCAAGATGGGGAAACTCTTCTTGCAGTTGACGGAGATGGACACTCATTTGGAAGTGACCTGGCATGTTTGGAAAGATGATTCAGATGGACGTCTCTCTAAAATGGTGGAAGAAAAAACAACTGATTTGCGTACATACATTTGTTCAATCATGCCACAGTTCATGGAACATTGTTACATAAAACGTGAACAGGCTGCAAAACCTGTTAACTGTAATCCTACATCACACAGTGGACAGAGGTAACGTCCGTCACACAATTAGGAGCAAATTTGGTAGTGCCTCCTAAGGGGCTCTGATTAGAAACAATATCATTGCTTGTATATAAAAAGGATAAGTCACTCTACGTATAATCCTAGGGTAAACATCAATTTGTACCTGTACTGAATTCAGAGAATTCTGAATTTTTTTTTTCCACGTCTTTTTTGTGCAACATCCGTCACGCCAGTAATTTTGGTTCTTTTGAAACCCAGAAGTCACAAGATGACTTTTGTCCCCCACCAAACAGGTTCAAGCCTTAACTATAACCACACATAAGGTTAGGTTCCTAGGGGTACAACTTTAGCTGGGAGAGTGGTTAATAGGGCTCAAAGTCTGTCTAAATGTAACATCCGTCATGATGGAATTGCCCTCATACGCTAAATGTTGTATTTGTATAATGTGAATTATATGAAACTTGAAAATTTGCTGTAATCTGCTGTAAAGGCTGAATTAAGACTAAGCATGTTCAGTCACATAGCATAGAACTCTTTGTACCACTCTAGGTCAACTTAAAATTCCCTAATCCTTCCATCATTTTACTGGACTTAAAAGAGGAATTACCCCCTGTAAAGAATCATAACATACCATTTCCAAGCTCATGGGTGTTTTCAGTGCAAAATTCAGATTTTTTTTGCCTTTCTTAATGTAGTAAGTCCGAGTAGACTACATTTTAGAGCAGGAAAGGAATAATGGGCATTGAAAAACTTACGAACCACAACCACTCAAGAAAAGGGTGATGAGTAAAGTATGGTGGGGAAATATGCATTTTGACAACTATACAACATGCTACTAACAAAAATGCCTTTGGCTGCAGAATTATTACTCTCCAGTCACATTCCATGATATTCCATGACGCATGGGAACCCCGCTTAAATTTCCTAAATATATACATGGGGCAGTGGTAGCGTAGTGGTCAGGGCATTGGCCCTTTAATCGGATGGTTCAAGACCCAGGACCAACAAAGTACACTGAGGTACCCTGTGCAAGGTACCATCCCCAATCACTGCTCCCTGGGTGCTGCGCTGTTCAGCTGCCCCCTGCTTCACTTGGTGAATGGGTCAAATGCAGAGAAGCAATTTCACTGTGTCACGCTGTGCTGGGGTGTGTTTCATGTGTGGTGATCACTATTATGCATTACTTACTTGAAATCTTGGTCTTCCTTCATATCTCTATCTATCTATGTATGTATGAAATGTCTGTCTGTGCGTGTGTCCCTCTGTCTGTCTGTTCCATGCATAAGTCTCCAAACCACTCTTCTGACTGACCTAAAATCTGAAATGGTTCTTGCTGATGGCCCGAGTGATTGCAATGCCAAGTTTGGTGCTGTTTGGACAAAGAATACTAAAGATATTGTTCAAAGAAGCACAGTTGCCCTCTGTCTCTCTATCCGCTGGAGGCACTCCCCCTCACCTACACTACCACTTAGAAGTTTGGGATCTGGGATGTTTTCCAATATCTCAAAGGAGCAAGACATGAAGTAGGGGTTAGAGCTATAATCAAAGATTCTGTTTGAAATGATGAATGTGTTTTTCAAACCTTTTGCAGTAATCACAAACTGGCAAATCTCATTTGTGAGACACAAAACAGATGAAAAGATGCAAGAAATATCCTTAATGTCATGAATCAAGCATGGTTTTGCACTCTCGGAATGCTTTGGGTGAGGTAAAACGGGAGACTTGTACGCAGACCTTGAGGAAGAAAGAATATCATAAAGTCATACCTGTGGATAGCATGTTATTAGGGCAAATTTATCCTACAACAGAGTAACAAACCAATACACCTCCACAACCTATGTCAGCAACATTTAAAGAAAATTAATCAACCTGAATTTTGACAGCCGAAAGAATTCCATGCCTTGACTGAAGTGGCCACACTGACTGCTATGGAGGTGCTCTTGAAAGAATGGGGTCAAATCTCATCAGATTACCTGGAAAAATTGACAGCTACACCTGATGTCTCCCAGGCTGTAATTACTACAAAAGGTGCCTTTTAAAATTCAAGCAAAGTTTACAGAACATGTTAATAATTTGAAATAAATCAATAGTTATATATCTAACAAGAATTATATACCTTCATTTGCTTTATTTATTTTTTTTTATAAAAAAAACGAATGTTTACATGGAAAACAAGGAAATTCAAGGGATCCCAAACGTTTGAGCGGTAGTGTACATTTCAGAATCTCTTGAACATGATGCATTTGATTTTGGCTTTGAACTTTGCTAAAGGGAAGGAGTAAAACGGTACAATAAAACATACACAGTCAACCAGTAAAACACATAAAACAACCATAAAAGACACACAGCTCACCTAGAGGTAAAACATAAAGAAAATAAATAAGTTTTAACACGTGATTTAAAAACAGGCAGAGATGGAGCCAGACGAATATCTAATGACAACTTGTTCCACAGCTTGGGAGCCATGATCGAAAAGGCTCTGTCTCCTCTCAGTTTTAACCTAGCTGTCGGAACCACCAAGGTCAGGTGATCAGCTAACTTTAGGGTTCGAGAGGGAACATAATGCTGCGGTAAATTAGAGAGGTAAGGTGGAGCAAGGCCATTTAGACACTTAAGTCAATAAGAGGATTTAAAAATCAATTCTATAGCACACTGGGAGCCAGTGAAGACCTGATAAAATTGGAGAAATGTGCTTGTGCCTACATGTGCCAGTTAATAAGCGAGCAGCAGCATTCTGGACCAACTGAAAATGGGACAGAACAGTCTGACTAACCCCAACATACAGTGCATTACAGTAGTCCAGACGAGTAGTAATAAAGGCATGAACCACCTTTTCAAGATCTTGCCGTGTCAGAACAG
>JAQLOM010181592.1:0-10568 GCA_030068315.1 Chrysichthys thysi | reverse complement strand
CCCCCCCCGCGGGCGATTTTTATTTTCTAAAAGTAGCTCTCAGTGGGGAAAAAGGTTGGAGACCCCTGAAGTAGATTGAGCAGCACTAAGAGCTTTCCAATAGCTCAGGAGGCCCTCCTTCCATGCTAATTTATATACCATCGCTTTAGTTTGATGCCACTTGTATACTAAATTCCAAGCAGTCTGTTTTAGGGTTCATGTTTCATCGTTATTGCCAGGGTGCTCATTTTTTCTCTCTAATTATTTTCCTTTTAAGTGGAGCTGTCATGATGGGTAGCCAAGACGGACACTGCAGGAGTTCAATCCGAGCACAGTTTATTTACAACAAAGAACAAAACACAACTGACGAGCATGCATACACACGCAGAGCACATTGGCTAATGGTAGCACAGTCAGTGCCTAGCTCCCGGAGCAGATCCTCGAAGCCCAGACTGGGCTGAAGTGCTGACAGCGCGTAGACACTGGAGTCCGCTCGGAAGAGGCGGGGAGGCCGACGAGGCTGGTGGAGGCAGTGTACCTTACTGAGGATGTTCCTAAATAGAAAGACATAATCACAGGACCACAGTGACACGTATACACACAAATGGCTTAGGTGCAACACGAAGGTGACTGGACACAGATTGAGGGGTGAATGGTGTAAAAAATAATGCCCTGCGAATGTGGAACAGCTGTGTGTGATCATGAGATGGGATGTGTGAAGCTGGTGACAACAGGAGCCGGTGCGTGTGGGATGGAAAGCCCTGTTAGTACTCCGGGGATGTGGGCCGCTGTGTGGCGGGTTGGTCTGGCACTGACCTGACAGGAGCTACATTATCTAGTGTATAGTGAAAAGTTGACTCGAAGCATTTAGTTGCCTGATTGCGTTCTACAGGGTCTCATGGGGATCCAGTCAGGGTTGCTATTTCCGGGGGATTATCGATGAAACCCTGTGCAGTAGCTGAAATAAATGTTAATTTTTCATGATAACAAGGCAAGGGGCATATATTATGACTAAGACATCATTTAAAAGAGATGAGGTAATGATCTGAGATAGCTGAGATCCCTGAGACTCTGAGATAGCTGAGACTGTGGAAGAGGGACTATATTTTATATGCTTAATCCGAAAGTTAGTATTAGATCAGGGATGTAACCACCATCATGAATAGGTCCTATTATGTACTGCATAACCCCTCCTGAATCTAGAATAGACACGCATGCTGTTCTCAGAGGGTCTTTTGGATTATTAAAATTAATGCTAAAGTCTTCAACAAGTAGTGCTTTGTCTAAAGAG
Organism: Chrysichthys thysi; assembly: GCA_030068315.1. Taxonomy (NCBI): domain Eukaryota; kingdom Metazoa; phylum Chordata; class Actinopteri; order Siluriformes; family Claroteidae; genus Chrysichthys; species Chrysichthys thysi. Next base: position 9,298 of record JAQLOM010181592.1, on the reverse strand, counting down.
AAAACCAGGTCTAATATGAAATCTACAAATTCATGGAGGAATTCAGAATATAGACCTGGTGGTCTGTAAATAATAATTAGCTGAATTGACTGAGTAGATTTATTTTTTGTGGGTGCATATGTGAGTGTATAGAATCTCAAATGCTTTGAATTTATGTCCTGGTTTATGTGTGATACCTAGAGTATTATTATAAATAACTGCAATGCGTCCTCCTCTGCTAGTTAGATTGAGGCTCATGTATAAAACTGTATCCAGGAGGACCAGCTTTGTTTAATGCAGTGTAGTCATTTGGTTTGATCCATGTTTCTGTTAAACACAGCACATTAAACTCTTGATCAGTAATAATTTCAATGATAAGTGCTTTAGGTGCAAGAAATTTAATATTTAATAGTCCTAGCTTTAGATCAATGGTGCTGGCTGTGTATTTAGTATAATCAAAATTTATTTTAATTAGATTTAATTTGTGCTAAAGCAAACTCTGAGTATTTCTCCATTTTTTTTAGCTTGAGGAACAGACACAGTCTCAATGTGGTGGAACCTGAGTGATGACTCTGTGCAGCTAGTAAACAGTTGGTTTAGTCTGCTTGTCTTCTTGGCCTTGGCTCTAGTTTTTCACAGGTTGTTTAGGCCTGTTCTGAGACTATGAACTATGCTGCAAGAAATGAGATCTGAACCTTACTGAATGGGATTCATAACATCTCAACTTAACAGGCCAGCCTTGCCCTTAATACTACTTCAATTATCTACAATGCCCACATTGTTTTTGAAGCACCCCCTGGACTTAGCTGTTCAGTGACCATAACCTGCTTTAAGATACATTGTCATACTGCACTGGGATGAGGCCATGGCATACCACTGCTTTGGATATTGTCTTCACTAATTTGAGAAGACCTCTACAAAGTTACACTTTGGTTCTGCGATTATGTTGCTTTGTCATCACCCATTTGCTCCACTATGAAGGCTCTAATGCTGGAGGTAGGGTTTGCTAACTCTCCCTAATGCATCCAGTCTTTCTCCTACTGCTATTATACTGCTCTCACTCTGTATAACCCTCTTATTGGGCTAACTAATACACACTTATAACAAATAAAACTATTACTAAAGACAGAAGAAGAATGACTAAGCATCCTGCCTGCCACACAGTAAACAAGCTGAAGGTTTGCCATGATTAATGTTTAACATATACTTAGTAAAGAATTATTGATATAATTTTCATCAGATCCAACATGGATGGCCTCCACATGCTACCTTTAGACAAGAAAAACCTGTTCTCTGAAAAAAAAAAATAGAAGATATGACAGAAATGAAAAGTGAAAAGCACAACAAAAATAAAATAGGGTGACCATAAGTTCTCTTTTTTCCTGAACACAACCTCTTTTTGAGACCTAAAAAAAAATGCTTCAGAGGCTTGCTTTTTAAATAACCAAAAATGTCCTGGATTTGGCTTTTGCTTTCTAAATTTGCCATTCATCCAATGTCCTCTTTTTCTAGGATGAAAATATGGTCAGATTAAATAATATGATCGCACACAATTATCAATGAAAAACAGCAAAAAAAAACAAACAAACAAAAGGGTATAGCTGATGACATTGCTGAAACCAGCAACAAAGTCAAAGTGAACTTTATTATCGGTCAGACCATACAACAGGAAATGCACAGAGATTGTGTTTCTCTGTGTTTAATATGCAAACAAAAAGAAGACAGATACCCACAGACAACAAATAGTCATTTAACACAGAATAGACAGACAAAGAAGGGAGGACAAGGTGGAGGAAAATATTACATGTATCAGGTGCTGACAGATATGTAGGGTGTGGGTGGTGGCCACGTGCAGGCTGGAGACAGACATCAAATCCATGTCGGGTTTATTTTAAACACAGGGCAGAGGTACAAAGACAGTAGGCAAGGTCGTGGTCAAAAGTAGGTAGGGTAATCCGAACGGTGTGAACACAACAAGGGCAAAGGCCAGAAACATGGTAACATAATAGGCAAATAGGCAACTTGGTGTGCCTGAGCGAATCTCTTTAAAGTCTGGGTCATTAGTCCACAAATACGGAAAACCTGTAGCATCCCACGTGATGCTCATGCATGGCGCAAATACTCGCGCATGCACCAGTGGCACTGCGGAAGTGTTCTTGGAGCGGCGCGAGTTCTTCGAACTGCACCCCTATTGGGAGTACCCAAAATGGGCGTGCTGTAAGCGCGCTTTGTGCAGGCAGATTCATGACAAATGCCTTATTGCACAATGTAATAAGAAATGTAAACTCAACACTGATGGGCAGTTGATGAGTAGTATTAAATTATTGCACACAAGTTAATATTGTATGAGATAAGTAGCAGCATTTCAGATTATGTGAGTAGACAGATTGTTTGTGTGTGTGTGTTCAACAGTTCAATGGTCCCAATAAACCATCATTCTGTGTATTGTTAGAGGGATTTTAGCAGACTGATAGCCCATCCAATCCAATCCAACTTTATTTATATAGCACATTTAAAACAACCGAGTTGCCGCCAAAGTTCTGTACAAATGTTTTAACACGAGATTTAAAAACAGGAAGAGTTGGAGCCAGCCCAACATCTAAAGGCAACGTGTTCCAAAGCTTGGGAGCCATGATTGAAAAAGCTCTATCCTCTCTGAGTTTCAGCTGAGTTTTCAGAACAACCAAGGTCAGGTGATCAGCAGACTTTAGGGACCAAGAGGGAACATAACACTGAAGCAAGTCAGAGAGGTAAGGTGGAGCGAGGCTATTCAGACATCTATATGTTAATAGGAGAATTTTAAAATCAATTCTATAATGCACTGGAAGCCAATGAAGACCAGCTAAATTTGGGAAATGTGTTCATACATGTGCGTCCCAGTTAACAGGTGAGCAGCAGCATTCTGGACCAACTGAAGGCGGAAAAGGGCAGACCACCAGGTCTAACCCCAACATAAAGGGCTTTACAGTAGTCCAGACGCATTTTAATAAAAGCATGAATCACCTTTCCAAAATCTTGCAATGTCAAAACAGGCTTTAGCTTAGCGATCTGCCTTAAATGAAAAAAAAAAAACTTTTCTGTACAACGGCACTAACTTGCGTGTCAGATTTAAAATCACAGTCCATAATCATTCCCGAGTTTGTAACAGTGCTCTTTATATAAGGCTCCAAATAACCAGGGTTAAAAAGGGACGGATCAGTGGTACCACTAGGACCAAACAAAATAACTTCTGTTTTCTTTTATCATCACCCTGACCCAGACACATTCCAGGGGTTTTGGTTCCAGCAAACTTTCAAAAAATAATTTGCAGTGTATTAGGAAGCCAATAGGTGAAAAATCCACCCCATCAAAGGCTTCCAGGAGATGCAGTGGGTAGTGACACCAGAAAACGGTAAGGATAGCATGCCTGTCACTGTCTGCCTCTGATTCCGCTGTGTCCTTTTTTAAGCGAAACATTCTGTCAGATCCGTGAGGTGAGGGCTGACACAAATGCAGGCTGGAGTCAGACGTAAAATCCATTTTGGGTTTTATTTAGCTCCAGGCAGAGGCAAAGAAACGGCAGGCAACAATTGTGGTCAGAAAACAAGCAAAGGTCAATCAGGAGCAAACTTAATATCAAAGACTAGGCTAGGCACAAACACAATGAGCAGGCTAGAGTCAGAACACAGGCACAAAACACAAATGGGGATGAAATGACTAGAAACAGAAATGAAATGACTGGAAAGGGTTCGAACCCAGAAGTAAAGAGAAACGGCTTGGCAGAATTACACACGATAAGTAGCAATCAATGCTTCGCAAAGTGAAAGTCCAGACCGAGTATATTTATAGTCTGCATCATCAGTCCACATGCAGAACACCTTTTGAGGACCACATGATGCTCGCACATGGAGCAAATCCCTGTGCATGTGTCCGCAGCACTGCGGAGGGGTGGGGCAAGTCCCTCGGCTTGCAAAGCCACTGGCGTACCCAAAGCAGGTGCACACACAGGCACTCCATGTGGGCAGATCCCTGACATTAAGACTGTTTTGCAGTCCTTTGGATCTTGCTGATATAGGATTTCCTGATTGTGGAGTGTTTCGGGTCCTGAAACCAGTAAATCAATGGATATCTTTTTCAAAATATCAGGTGCAGAAAGTTCAAGCAGAGCACTTTGATCATATAGCAATCTTGTATATGAATGTGTGGGAATATACAATACATTTAATGTAAATCGCACATTGTTATTGGACGCCAGAGTGGCCACTGCCACCCAGGGCACCGCTATCTTTTTCCCTGCATATGATTCATACTGTATCTTTTTTTAATGGCTTATAGGTGTCATTTTTTAAATAGTGTTAATATTAGCTAAAATTAACTAAAATATCCATCAGTAATCAGCTGAAACAGAAGAGATTTAATGTTAAAACTATACAGTGGAACCTCTGGCCACGAATGCTCCCGAACACAAACAAATTGGTTCCCAACCAAAAAATTCACCAAAATTTTGCATCTGGTCACGATCACATAATTGGGTGCCCAACAAACACAGCCCCGGCCATTTCCCCCTTTCGCTTCATATGCGATGATGCTTTAAGTTCATGAGCTGAGGGTCCACTGTATTGAATTATGTACTAGATAGCTACACTTTTTTGATCATATAACACATAGTTATAGAAGTGAGTTAGTTGTAATGCCATTCTCGGGTATCACCCAAATGAGTCTGGGTTTCCTTTTGATCTGGTTCCTCTTAAGGTTTCTTTCTCTTGTCATCTCAGGGAGATTGTCCTTGCCTTTGTTATATATTTAGGTGGGACCACAATAGAGTATACACAAGCAAAGGGTCTTTTACTTTATGGGTGCACTTAATGGTACCAAGGACAGAGAAAAAGCAAAAAATCAAAACAAACAATGTGGGTGGACATGTTGGAATAATGGAGTAATGTGAAGGATGGTGTCCTGGCCTGGGAGGAAGGGTGAGAGGGTCCTTGCCGAAGGATGAGTGTCCCAGAGGTCACATAGGAAGTGGTGGAGAGTCTGGGCTTTGGGGACTTTATATGCATGATCAGCATGCCTGTGTTTAGCTGGAGTCTGTGAGAGGGACAGAGAGAGCATTTAGTATACCATGCTGTAACCAGAATTATCCCTTGCCAGTGCACCACTGAGAGGAATATTTGTTTCTCTTAGACGTCATTACCTTGCGTTACCTGGCACTTCACAATGATAACTAAACATGTGTTGCTGTTCCAAGGGGGTTGTGGCTGATGTAAATAACTGGGTGCTCTGTCTGAATTTCTGAGAGAGTTCCGGTTCCAATCTGGTCACAGAGGTATTTGTTTGGATGAGGAAAAGCAGCCAAAATCAGGATTCTGCAGCACAGGGGGTTGGTAACAGCTGCCTTGAGATTTGGAAAACGTGTTTGGTGGTTGCTGTCCAGTGGATGACTTCTGGCTCACCTTTCTTAGTAAGGGATGAGGTGGGCCAGCTAGAGAGGCAAAATCTATACATTAGGAGTTGAAATGTCACTGGAGCTTCATTTAAGGCAAAGAGGAGACCCTAGTAGTGTAAGTGACATGAGGCTGAATGCTGTCTTGGGTCACAATGATGAGAGATAACTGACAGTAGCACTTGGTCAGGTTGAGAGTCAAGATAAACTGGGCTCTCCTCAGTCATGCAACAAGCTCATCCATTTGAGGCATTGAATAGCTGCGAATTGCAAGATCTCATGGAGCTTGCAGAAGTCATTGCATAGGTGGAGGCTCCCTTTCAACTTGGGCACCATGACAGTGGTACTGGACCAGGTAATGGAGGACTTCTCAATGCTCCTGTTTTGGAGTGTTTGTACCACTTCAGCCTCTATAGCCTGATTATAGGCCTACAGAAACCTATATAGGGCTGCTTCCAGAAAACAACTTCAGGAGGTGTCCTGATGAGGTGTTGGATTAAGTGATTCCAACTGGGCTCTTAGGAGAAGACATCCATAAACTGTTCCCCCAAATCCATTAGATTTTATCATTGCATCAAGGTCAGTTCCAAGCCCTTGTGTGCCTGCAAAAGATACAGCAGAAGCTGCAGGTTAGGTATGGGCTCTATACATTTTTAAAGAGGTTAACGTGATAGACCTGAGCAGGTCTATTGTTGACCCACTCCCATTCCCGCTGAGCAGCCTGCATGTGTTCCTTCATGATCAGACCTCATGATCAATGTCCTCCTCCCAGGCTTCCTTTGCCATGTCGAGTAAGCCCCAGGTTCACCATCCTTAGTGGAGCTCAAAAGAAGTGAAGCCCATGGAGGCCTGTGGTGTTACCCTCATGGTAAATAGGACATACGGGAGGAGTAGGTTCCGGTTTCTGACATTCCTGTCAATAAACCAGCGAAGCATTTTTTTCAGAGTCTGATTAAATCCAGACCGTCAGTTTGTGGATGGTACGCTGAGGAATGGACATGCTTCATCTGCAGTAGCTGGCAGAGATCCTGCAGGACCTGGGATATGAAAGGAGTGCCTTGGTCAGACAGGATGTCTTTTGGGATACTGACCTGGCTGAACAGAAGTACCAGTTTCCTCATGATGTTCTTGGATGTTGTCCTCTTTAGCAGGACTGTTTCAGGGTAGCAGGTGGCATAGTCTTCCAACTCAAGGATATATTCATCACCCAGACAGAATTTGGCAGTGGCCCTATGAGATCCATGCCTCCCTGCATGACCAGTACTATGATAATTGGGAGCAGGATGGGAGGTGATGGTGCTGGTTTGTAGGGAGAGGTGCGCTGGCATTGGGAGCATTACAAGCAGAAATTGTGCACCTCCACAATCATCCCTAGCCAGTGGAACCAATCTTGAACCTGTTTGAGGGTACTAGTGGCCTCCTATTGGGTGGACATGGGCCAGGTGCAGGATGGCATTCACTTTTAACCAAGAGATGAAGAAAGTAGAGGAGCCCATTTTTAACATGAAAATATTCTGATGGTAAAGGGATCCTGGCCTCTCCTTCGTCCTTGTCAACCTGCCACATCTGGCTTCAGCAGTGCTTCAGCTGGTTGTTCTCTTGCTGTTCCCTCTCGCAGACAGTTGCTGGCTGACACAGACAAGAGTAGTGAGACCAATAAATTCATGGTAGCCCAGGCTGAGGGCAGGACACAGAGGCCTTCGAGATCATGTACAAACTTGTTGGCCTCCTCCTCTAGGAGGGCATAGTATGCTCTTAGGGTTAGCATTAGGCATTCCTGTACCAAGTGCAGTTTTAAGTGTTGCATAAACTTCTTTAATCACATACCCATAAATTGGGCTAACATGATGCGATGGGTTATCAGCAGTTGGTCTGATAGAATGAATCCATTTTGAGAAGTTCAGGGAGAATATGTGTCCAGAAAATATTTTGTTTATTTTCATATTCATTTATATTAAATGCTATAATAGCATTTTTTTTTTGTGAACATGTACTTCCCAAAACTAAGTTTCCTATGTGTCAGTAGTTCATAGATTAACATGGCATAACTTTTGTTTCCATGGAGGCATATTGACACCTCAGAACGCATATGTACTGTTTTATTTTGTTTTTTGCCTCAGGGCAGAGACATACAGGATATTCGTCTTTCGTACAGGTTTGCGGGGGGAAGCTGGCGCCAATCCCAGCTGATATCAGGCGAGAGGCGGGACGCCAATCCACCGCAGGGCGACACACACCCATTCACACTCACATTCACACCTATGGGCAATTTAGAGCAGACAATTAGCCTAATCCCCACTGTGCATGTCTTTGGACTGTGGGAGGAAACCAGAGTACCCGGAGGAAACCCACGCGAACACGGGGAGAACATGCAAACTCAGGACGTTCTCACTGTGAGGAGACAGTGCTAACCACTCAGCCACCGTGCCGCCCCATACAGGATATACTGCATGGATATAATGATATTTCTACCTGGCATTTTATAGAAAGTAAAAGTCTGTCCAATGGTGTGCACACAAAGTCTGTAATAATTGAATACATGATTGTTTCAGACAAAACTAAATTCTCAGACATACTTTGGTAAAAGTTACATTACCCACATCATGTGAAACTAGTATAGCCTAAATAAACTGATATTTTCTACACTTATGCCATGTGTAATTACCTCTGCAGTATTAAATGTTTAACACCTGATTATCTTCAAAAACTTCGTTTGCCTAATGAAATGAAAATGTCTGAGCTCATCATACACAGCTAATTATATGGAGATCCTATAGTTACCTAGCTAATTTCATGTTTCATAGCTCACTTAAAAGGGAGCAATCTCAATACTGCTCAGTGGGTCTCAGTAGATGTTTCACTAAGTGAAGCAAACCTGTTGGATATACAAATCATAGCGGAGTGGTGATCCCATGGATGGGCCTTAACATTGCCACAGATTTGTCACCCATTTGCTACTACATGAAGGCTTTCTGTCTCTGTATAAGTCACCCAGGACTCTGTCAACTGAATTTATCCTCTTCTCACTATCAATAGTCCTACACAAATAAAATCATTAGTGTTAAAAAAGAGTATCTAAATGTCTAGAACTGAACATCAAGATAAGGTTTGGCTATACCAGAATATCGTGTTTTATTGTACAACCCAAATTCCAGAAAAGTTGGGACATTCTTTAAATTTGATTAAAATGAAAACTAAAAGACTTTCAAATCACATGAGCCCATATTTTACACATGTTCAAATGTTCAAACTGGGAAATTGTACACCTTTATCCACTAATGAGCTCATTTCAAATTTTATGCCTGCTACAGGTCCCAAAATAGTTGGGACAGGGGCATGTTTACCATGGTGTAGTATCTCCTCTTCTTTTCAAAACAGTTTGAAGATGTCTGGGGATCGAGGTTAGGATTTTCTGGAGTTTTGGTGTTGGAATTTGGTCCCATTCTTGCCTCATACAGGTTTCCAGCGGCTGAAGAGTTAGTGGTCTTCTTTGGCATATTTTTTGTTTAATGATGCACCAAATGTTCTCTATAGGTGAAAGATCTGGACTGCAGGCATGCCAGTTCAGCACCTGGACTGTTGTAATGGCTGCAGTATGGGGTTTTGCATTATTCTGCTGAAATACATATGGTCTTCCCTGAATTAGACATTGTCTGGAGAGGAGTTCCTTCCAAAACATGCAAGCTGCCCATACTGTATGCACTTATGCACCCCCATAACATCAGAGATGCTGGCTTCTGAACTGAGCACTCATAACACGCTGGAAGTTCTACCTTCTCTTTAGCCTGGAGGACACGGCGTCCATGATTACCAACAAGACTGTCAAATTTGGACTCATCTGACCATAGAACACTTTCCCACTTTGAAACAGTCCATTTCAAATGAGTCTTGGCCCAC
>JAQLOM010181564.1:0-10571 GCA_030068315.1 Chrysichthys thysi | reverse complement strand
CTTGAGCGGAACTGAATGTTTGTGGCGTGAAGCGTGGGTCGGCTGTCTGTACGTCAGGCGAGGATTTGTTCGTCGGTTGGGACAAAATCTGTTCGGGAATTTCATCCCTACATCATTTGTTCGCCATCCGACGGGTCCGTGAGCCGAGGGTCCACTGTATATCTATATAGGTTTGCTCGTAAATGTACCATCAATTTATAAAATAAATAAACATATTAAACAGGAAAATAAGATAATGTTAACTTGAAAAAATAAAAATGTGAAAAAATTATGTTCTTTAAAAAAAAAAAAAAATCTCAGAAAATCGTACTGTGACGTGATTTTTCAAAATATCTGCGTCGTCATATTCCCGAGACCTATAACAAGCTGTTTTCTTTAACAGCATACGATTTCTTTTGTAAAATTTACAGGGGTCAGTGCGCCCTTCCCAGAATTCAATTTGTTGCCTTTTTTTATTTATTTTTTTTAAATTTACGTACAGAATAACCATACGGTGGACTGGAATGGATCGCTCGAAGGAATTTAAAACATAAGTACTTTGCCAAAAATAGCTTCAGTTCACGGCATCAAAAGTGGCGACTCGCTACTTAGCGCTGAGGCTTCTGGGAAGGTTCAGCCGGCCCCTTTAAGGTTTTGTTTAGAATTGTTTTCATTGCAGTGGAGTCCTCTTACATGTACGTTCATATATTAACGTGCACACACCCACTCCCACACACCCCCACACACACACCGTAAACAACTTACCACTTCTTTAGGCAAATATTGTACGGTGATCTTGTAGTCTTTCGGAATATTCTGTTTCTGGTGGAAACAAGAAAACACAGTCTAAAACACTCAGCAGCGAATTTTACAAAAAGCGGCTTCCTTCTGGATGGGAAGGAAGCTCACAGATCACATACCAAAACACTCCAACACGAGTGACCTGCCACACAGGTCAAATTAAAGCACCAATTAATAATTACCGTAACTGGGTGTGAGAGGTATTTACCAAAAATGTTAAAGAAACTATTGTTTATATTTAGTACAACTGGAAGAACCACCGTTAGCACACCAGCTGGATAAATGTTAATAGATGAAAAAGAATTTAAGCTAATGGAGAATCTATAAACAGGAGTAAATCACAGCCAGTATTAGCTTCTTCCATTCCACAGTCTTGACAGATAATCCTTGACGGACATGCTAACATGAGCCTAACAGATTTTTAGCTAGCTAGGTTAGCTCTGCAGAGCACCTGATTTGATCATCACAGGCGAACGAACGAACGGACGAAAGAAATAACGAACGAACGAAAGAAATAATGAACGAACGAACGAAAGAACGAACGAAAGAAAGAGCAGGTATGTCACAGCATGCATTTCTACATCGCTTTCTTCAACTTCGAAGAAAAGCAATAATATCCAGTATCTGAATAATATCTCCAATTACAGCTGGGAATTAGGAGTGAGCTTAGCTAAACTCGGCGAAGAATGCTTCTTAGCTTACTACAGTGGCTTCGTGGCGTTCATTATTTCGAGTTGAACTATGGTTCTATACAACATTTAAAGCGTCGACAGAAAATTCACACGGAGGATTCATCACGATTGCTGGATAACTACTGTGTAGTCTATAACTGATTTCAGTGTTACACAGGGCTACGTTTCACATGACGTTTAAACTGTTTGCCACTTACTGAAAAATGCAGTTACAATTTAGTCCCGTTTTAGGGCTGTTGGTTTTTTTTTTTTTGCTTAAGTTGAGATTTAGCCAGTGCAACTCAGTTTTAATTTCAGGACAATTTTAGTTAAAGCAGGTGCTCCGAGTTACAATGGCCCCGCTTATGATTTTTCAAAGTACGATTGTGATCTGCTAAAAATTGTATAATATTTAGAAAATATTGAAAATTCGCGGACAGTTATCGCAGGCAGGCCAGTGTAACAGAGTATGACGTACACGGACGTTCAGATGACGCCTCAGAAGTATGTGGACGACGGCCGGATCACTTGCCTCACGTGATGCTTCACTCTCTCCCACAACTCAGAGTTACCTTGTGTATCGGTGTACTGTACAGCGCATTACCGCGGGGTTTTTTGTGATTATTAACAGAATAGTTGAGCGGCGGCTGCCTGTAGGCGGAGCTCAGTATTTGTGTAACGGGGTGTCGCGGCTGGATGGAGCTCAGAGACACGGTGCTGCTGCCTCCACCAGGTGCGGATGTCTCTGACAAAGTCTCTCTTTTGACAGAAATGTGATTTAAATGAAGTCTTCAGTGAGTGTGTGTGGTCTTCTACAGGAAAAGACCTGGGTAGGCTAGGCTAAGCTAGGCTGAATGGTTCAATACATTGGTTCGACTTACGATGGGTGTGGCGGAACGCATCTCCATCGTAACTTGCGGACTACCGGTGTTAGTTTTTGTGGGTTTTTTTGATACTGTAATGAATTTAGCTGATTTTAGGATTTTTTTCTTTGCTGTAAAAAAAAAAAAAGTCTCTCAAGGAGATGATTTAAGAGACCGCTGGTGTTCGGTATAATTTTGCATTTTCTTTTAACTGAATCATTTTTTTAAACATTAATATAAATGTTTGACTCTGAAACTTATATTGCTGTTGCGGCTAAGTTACAGTTACCCCTCTGCATCAGCGGTTTTGCTTGGATAGAATATCATCCTGATAGCTTCTAACCATCGATACTGGATTATTAAAGTTCATTATTCATTCATTCGTTGATTTCTTTATTTTTAGTAAAGCCGACTGAAGTTAAAAGCAGTTTACGGATCGTCGACTATTCCGTCTCGGCTTTTCCCGTCAGAGCGCAACGAACCCAGAGTTCTCCGTGATTTCCGTTAGCGGAGATCTTTTTCACTTCCGACGTCGTGAGTCATGAAATAAGGGATCGTTTTGTTGACGAACTTCACACTGGCCTCGAACAACTTATTATTCAGAGAAAGATTCTCATTTTAGTTCTTATCATGAAGATCAGGTTAATTTTATGGTGTCGTCAGATTAATAAATCATACATCACACATAAACCACTGGTGCTAGCATTAATTGTTCGTTAATATTTAGCCAACGGTTTGCTAACGCGTTGATTCCTGGACGGGATGTTAATCATTTAAGAGGCTGGTTGGGAAAAATTTGAACACTAAGAGAAAAACAATTGAGAAACAAGTCAGGACAAGAGGAGAGGTAATGAGAATACAGCCTGTCTGCACTTTGTTCGAAAAAGCGAAACCTGGTTTCTAGAAATTCTGGTTTTAGAACAAAGTAAAAAAAAAAAAAAAACACGACACCGGGCTAGGACCGGGCCTGTTCCAATATTTTTGCTCCACACATGTTTTCTATTCGAAATCTTTTTTGGATTGATTTCTCCGAATCGTGAATCATTGAAAATACTGTAAACGGACTTCCGAGCGACTTTCAAGTTGCGAAAGTCTGTAAATCTCCCTCGCAAAATTTCTCGCCATCTCACAACGGCAAGCTGACTTTCGGACAACTTTTCGAACCTCCGCAGAATTTCCTTTGAATCCTGGCTGCTTTTGTGTGTCTGTGTCACATGCCTGTCTGTCATATACTTCTGGTTTGATGCAAGAAAACAAAAAAAAACAAAGAAACAAGAGCAAAACAAAAGCTTGGGACGCCCCGAGCGCACAATACGACAGCTCTGACTAATCTCTTCGAAGCTTGACAACAGAACGCGTGTCCGTCCGTCCGCCCCCTCCCACCCCCGCGATTCACAGACACGTTTTTGACATTTAACTCTTACCAGCAATGAAATTTTCTTGATGTCATCTGTTATGGGGTTTCCAATTTCACTGGAATAGGCAGCAACTGTGATGTACAGCAACAAATGGACACAGGTGTGTATCCAAATCTGAAAAGGACAAAAAAAAAGAGGATATTTTTAAACAAACAGGAAAAAAAAAAAAAAAAAAAAAAAAAAAAAAAAATCCAGAAATTATTTATTTTACACCCCGAAGTTTCTGTGATTATGCCCGCAGGTTGTGTTTGACTTCAGAATTGACTCATTTCCATCCTGCCCTCTGAGGGCATTTACTGTTTTTATTTTTTTTTGGAAAGCTGAGATTTTCCCCCACAGTAGGGTCTGGCCATAACTTCCTGCGTTTTTCCGCCACCACTCACTCACACACACCTAACTTCACAGCTTGTTACTTGTCATGATTAACCTTGGAATAACAATCCGTTTTGAACTTCGAGACCTTGATTATGGAGGAAAGGGAAGGGAGGGATGTGTTTATGACGAGGAGCTTTTAAGGCACACTTTGTCCTTCGGAAAACAAGTCCTGGTCCAACCACAACCCTGTTTCTGCAATATCTCACTCAAGTCCAATTATAATTATAATTATTGAACGTATACTTTTGGTACCTTTAACATTTGATTTATTAATGCATTTTATTTAACCCGTGTTCTCAGATAATAATAATAATAATAATAATAATAATAATAATAATAATAAACTCTTACAAAGCCAAGGGATCAACATTCATCCACAAGACACAACAAACAACTAAACACACAAGCATTTGTACTGTGTTTCCCTATAAACAGCTTACAATCGGACAACGGGCGCCGTTTCACTCGTTTTAGCTGCTTCTGCAAGTCGTTTCATCACGATGAGGCTCTAGAAGTTGAAGCTTATGGATATTCTGTTCAATAAAATGAAAAACACGGTCTCCCGTTTAACCGTGAGCCATGGCTACGGTGTACATTTAAGGTACACCAATGGACTATAATTGGTTTAAAGCTTTAAAAAAAAGGTACACTTGACGTGTCTTAAGGTAAAAATTGTGTCAAACTGAAGATTTTAAGGTCTCTTGACCGTCGATACTGATGCTGGAAATTCAGACGACATCATATCTAGGTCATTTTTATACGCCTAAAGGAAGAATAGGTGAAAACGCATCCTGTGCGCTTATGGACGTAATCAGGAAGTCAACAGATCTCTGGGTTTCTGTCAGAACTGAAGGCGGAGGCGCTAAAAACATCTGCTGGTGTTTCTCAGACGTCAGTGGTCCAACTTGGGTGATTTTATTCCCCCTGTAGACTCCGAGTCCTCAGATTGCCTGTTCTTGGGTGGCAGGAGTTGAACCCGAAGTGGTCTTCCGCTGTTGTAGGAGCATCCGGCTCCACGTTTGGCATGCTGTCCATTCGGAGATGCTCTTCTGCTCAACGCGGTTGTCCTGAGTGGTTATGTAGGTTAGCGTAGTCGTCCTGTTAGCTCTGGACAGTCGCCTGTCCTCGGCTGTTTTACTAGTCTGTGTAAACTCTAGAGCGGTTTGGGAATGGAAATGCTGGATCAGCATTTTTAGAAATCCTCGAACCTTGATACGCAATTTGATATTGGGAATTAAAAAAAAAAAAAAAAAAACTGAAATATTGCAGAAAAGCCATTCTTTAAAACTAGATTTCGCAAAAACTGAAATAGAAACACATTGGCGCTGGCGTTTAAGTCACGTGGCATGACATGAAGAGCAAATGGAAGCGCTATTTTTCTGGAAAAATAAATAAAGTGTGCTTTAAGAGCTATTGTGAGAAGAGAAAACCCAGCTTTAAATCACATACCGCTCAAGGGAAATCGCGACCATTCGCAATTGCGTTTCGTGTACATTTTTAAAATATCCATTTCTCGTTTTAATGCAAAATTGCAACGGAAACCCGGCTCCAGACATCACGTTGCTCTGGTGCCACGTGATTGGCTGACTGGATGAACGTGCAGGTGTTCCTATAAGATACTTGGTGAGGTTATACCTGTTAGCTGAAAACGTATACTTTGTGTAGCTTTAAAATGTACATCAGTGCACCTTCATGTATTTTTAAAAAGTTATAAATAAGCTCCCCGAGTTCTGATGGCCCGACTTAGGACTTTTCGAAGTTACGATGACGATTGTGATGCGCCAAAAATTGTAAAATATTTAGAAAATCTTTAAGATTCGCAGGCAGGCCCGCGTAACCGCGTATGGCGTACGAGACGTTCGGATGACACCCTGAAGTCCGCGGATGACACCCGAATGTATGCGTCACTCGCCTTGCGTGACGCCTCGCCCTCTCCCGCGACTCACGGAGTTCCCTTGTGTATCGGTGTCCTGTCCAGTGCATTACCGCCTGGTTTTTTTTGTGTGCTTCAAGAGCTAATTTCAATTCAAAAGCATGTCTTCTAAACCCCCAGCATGTCTCCTACAGGAAAAGACTCCTCCGTAGGCTAGGCTAAGATACCTAAACTAGGATAAGCAGTGGTTCGACATACGATATTTTCCACTCACGATGGGTATAGCGTTCACGCATCTCCATTGTAACTTGCGGACTACCTGTACATGCTAAAGACACAAATGATGTCCACTTACTGGCCCCACACCAGCGACATGAAAAGTCACTAAAAGAGAAAATAAAAGAGTTGTACAAGAATCCGTACATTGTGTCCCACCAGACACAGACTTTGAATCAGAGTATCCGTTACCAATGCATTCACACTCAGGACCACATGCTGTACTTATGAACTACTTCCAGGAGTTTCCCCAACATGCACCAAACTCGTATCTAACATCGGAGAACCTTCTGTTACCAATGACACGCCTCTCTGCTCACATAGGGTAAAATATGCTGCGAGCTTAAACGATTAAACATAAAGCAATACGGCAACACCTGCGAAACATGCATGCTTTAATAATAATAATAATAATAACAACAACAGCAGCAGGTCCTGAAAAGGTTAAGGAGCAGCCGTCTTAATGTCATGAGCGTGTTGTTATTTCAGACAGCTGGTTTAGCCTGATAATCTGTGCTACAGATCACCTGATGAACAAATACAAAGAAAATGCTGATCTATGTTAGATCTAAAATAAACAGAGGGTTAAGTAGACGCCGAGGGCGAACGAGGACACAGCAGGCCTCATCTATATATGTCGGATACATTGCAAAAACATAAGAGTGAGAACTTTTCCATTTGTGCTCGCGGTACTTTTCCTTGTCCTACTGAAATCAGTAAAACAAACTCGTCGGCGGAAACACTTTTTTGCATTATTTGCTAATTTAATACGACAGACTCCATGTGCAATACGTTGAACGTTTTCTTCCTTTGGCTTGGTTTTGCAAAAAAAAGAAAGAAAGAAAAGAAAAGAAAAAAGAAAAAAAAGTTTATGAACTTTTTATTAAATTTTAAAATAAGAAAGATTTTAGCATGGTCTCAAGATGTTTTGACCCCACTGTACACGGCTCCCCGAGTTCCGACAGCCCGACTTACGAGTTTTCGAAGTTACGATGACGATTGCGATACGCTAAAAATTGTATAATATTTAGAAAATATTTAAGATTCGCAGGCAGGCATCGCAACAACTTATGAGGTATGACATGTTTGGACGACGCCCAGAAGTACGCGGACGACGCCCGGAAGTACGCATCACTCGCCTTGCACGATGCCTCACTCTTGTGTATCGGTGTACTGTCCAGTGCATTACCGCCTGTTTTTTTCTGTGCTCCAAGAGCTAATTTTAATTCAAAAGCAGGTCTTCTAAACGCCAAGCATGTCTCCTACAGGAAAAGACTCCTCGGTAGGCTAGGCTAAGCTACCCAAGCTACCTAAACTACCCAAGCTAGGCTAAGCTGTGGCCTACGACATTCGCTATATGATATTTTCCACTTATGATGGGTACAGCGGAACATCTCGTTCGTAACGAGGACCACCTGTATTTACTGAATTTATTAAAACAGCAGTCAAACACATTAAATTATCATTGACTTTTTTTTATAAATATCGCTTAACGTTTAGCGGGGCTTTAAGCAGGGTTAAACTCTTTTGCAGTTTAATCATTCCTCATGTCAAGTGAAATGTATTTCTTTGTATGCTTACACATGCACTTCTTTGGTCAAATTATGTTTTTACAAACCATAAACCAACCAGGCATTAAAGCTGGAACAATATGTATATGCAGTATTTTCCAAACAGATCATTTCCACTCTCGAGGTATTAGCACTCCCTGAACATTGCAAAAAGCTATTTCAGTTAGTCGATCCACCCTGGGGTTAATTCAACCTTAACGTTAACCACATGCGGGGCAAGAACGCGCAAAACTCTACCGAAGATCTGAAACTCAAAGAGCCCGTCCTCAGAGATGATCCTGCCATTTTATACTCTTCATGCATGGCCTCAGCCTACAGTCTAGCTCGGAGCTTGCCTAGCAGTATTTAGCATCGGTCATGCATGAGACCGCTACGGCTCACGACATGGCAGACATGTAACCTTTTGTATGAATACTGTGACTGATCAAACCCCCATGTCTGTGACTCAATCACATAGCTGAATGTTTTTGAAAGTTTTGCATTTTAGTTTAATCAATCATCGGGCCACCTTTTGTTGGTGAGTATAACCGTGCTTTTGCGGTTGCTAGCTTGTGAATTAGCATGAGCAGATCCCACATGGGCTCTACAAACCTGTTTATGAGCTTCTAGGAATTAACTTTTGAACACAAGCAACGTGTACTGCACCCAGTACAAAAATGAGGTAGTTTTCAATGTCTGGGTATGCGCGTAGATCCAGTGTAATCCAGTCTTGGGCTGGTGTTTATCATGCTTAGCTGCTTCAAGCATTTGCCCCCCCCATAGGGTCCCTTCCTGTTCTCTTTTTTAAGTCTCCACAAATATCTGACACAAAATGCAAACTGAAATTCTGTTTCAGTGCTTGCTGTTTCCAAGTTCTTTCTGCACATGCATTTGCTTCCCTTCGCGTTAGTGTTTCGGCACTCCGTTTAAAAAACAAAACAAAAAAAACCCCTCAGATTCCTTGGTGAATCCATTTCAACGCTAACGCTGCCACTCAGTGTGTGTAACCGCAGTGACTCCCCCATACAGTGAGGTCACGTGCATACACAACGCCTTCATCTCCTCTAATATCGGACTGGTTGCAAACTGGGCGCTATAGTGACTCACTATCGCCTCTTGTGGTACAAAGTGGTATTACGAGACAGACAGCCTCAGGGCTAGTTGGTTAGCATGCTAACTTTAATAGATATCTTCGATATCTATTTACTTTTTGACAAATCCTTGCACATTGCCCTTGTATTTGTTCAGGTAGCAATAATAATAATAATAATAATAATAATAATAATAATAATAACCTGGCTAGAGTATGATCTTTATGGCATGAGTTAAAGCGATCACTCCAACTTCCTGCTATTATTATCATCGAGTGCTCACATTGCAGTAGACATTATAAGCCTTTGCTACTTTATTGGACTCTGACAGAACTGATCTAACAACTTTGCAATAAACTATAAATCTGTCAAATGTTATTAGAAAAAGAAATGAGGAGAGAGAGAAACACTAAAAGAATTTTTCTTGCACAAGAAAGATTTACGGTGATAAAATAAACATTCACAATTTGATGTATTAGCTGATCTGAAGCAGAATTTTATCTGATCCTCCCGGAGGGATCACAAATCAAGCTCCGCATGTTGATTTCTTGGATTTTTTTTTTTTGGACTTCTTAAAAACTCAGCACACGACTCTGGTGGTTTTTTTTTTTTTTACCCAAGCGAACAGATCTTGAGCTCTTTTTAAAAAAAAGAGCAAAAAAAAAAAAAAAAAAAAAAAAAAAAAAAAAAAAAAAAAAAAAAAAAAAAAAAGAGGCATATTGGACGACCCTTAATGATGTGATATGTGGAGACGGACAGAAGTGAGTGGAGCAGAAGGTCTGGATACGAGCACGAGCGTCTGCATTATGTCTTCCATTTGAAAGCAAGCCATAAAGCGACTAGGGGGCCAAGCATTTTTCACAAACGCTGACCGTCGAATAGACAAGGCACGAAGAGAAGCGGCAGACCTGCAACTTTAGGAAGGTGCTCCAGGAAATAAGATACCCGATACCCGATGCTTAACATTTGATCTAGCCACCCTAACCGACCATGAAATAATTAAATAAAAGTTGATTTAAGGAATTACGCGTGGTTCGTTTGGAGAGTTTTCCAAACTCCAGGGAATAAAACAGTCAAATGGTTTAAAGATGTTCCAAATTATAGTATGGCTTTATTTTGGAAAAAAATAAAATCTGCTTCCTATGCGTAATTCAACCCCACCAAGTGAAAACAATATGTTCCTAAAATGTCACAACTCCGAAGAGGGGTCTTCAGTCTTACCCACAAAAGGCTGGTGTGGCTGCAGGCTTTCATCCCAGCCAAACTTTCGGCACACATGATAGTTGATTGGAGACCACCATGAACTGATTGGACATGTGGAATGAGGTGTGAGTCCTAATCAATTGGAACGGAAACCTGCAAGCGCGCCGGCGTTCTGTCGATTCGCGCTACATCTCCAGAGATGCTACTTTGTGGCTGGGTGTTAGGCTTAAAGCTGCCCTCAGTGGGACTTTGGCTTAACTCTAAGCTTTGATTAGGATTCAGGATTACATTTAAGCTTTAAATCTTAGTGTTAATGTTAGGGTTAGGGCTACGACTAAGATCAAGTATATTTATTTATTTTATTTTATTTTAAAAACAAAACAATGCAGCGCAAGGGCGGCACGGTGGCTGAGTGGTTAGCACTGTCGCCTCACAGCGAGAAGGTCCTGTGTTCGAGCCCCGGGTTCGGCA